>VZTV01005427.1:10415-26011 GCA_013400875.1 Anhinga rufa | reverse complement strand
TTCCAACGCCTACCATTCTGTGAAAGGCAAACATACTCTGTGTGAACTGGGAGGATGAGGGAGCCATTGGAGCTTGGCAGAGGGAGCACTGGTCTCTGGTGAGGGCTGGGACCCAGGACTGAGCCTGAGATGCAGGGCTCAGGGAAGCAGCAGAGCCCGTGATGGTAACCATTGTGTGCATTTACTGTCTTGTGTGCAGTTCATGGGACTGGGCATGGGCATCAACTGGAAGGCAGCTGAAATCATGGAAACACTTAAGTGTTAGAAATTATGTAACAAGGAGAAAAGAATGATTTAAAAGAGGCAGACAGTTTTGCTT
Source organism: Anhinga rufa (assembly GCA_013400875.1). Taxonomy (NCBI): domain Eukaryota; kingdom Metazoa; phylum Chordata; class Aves; order Suliformes; family Anhingidae; genus Anhinga; species Anhinga rufa. The sequence continues at coordinate 25,692 of VZTV01005427.1, read as the reverse complement.
TACAGCATAGATAATTCTGATTAATTATGTTTTCCGGTTTTGTTGGCAAAAATCTGCCAGCAGGAGACAACAAATGGCTTTTAGCTTAGTTTTCTTGAAGGAAAGCATTATTTTTTTAAAGATCTCTCCATTAAATCTGCATATACTTGGAGCCTGAAGAAAACAATCTGACTGAGGTGGGGGAGGAGGGGCAGTGGAAATAGAATAGCTGAAAATCTATTTGCTACGTCCTGCAATGGAGAATATATATATTAATGTGAAACAGTGTTGACAGGAGATGCTTTAGACAGCTTCAAAGCAAAAGCATCCAGGCAGTCAGTCCTGCAGGACTTCAAAACCTTGTATTGAGACAAAGCTTTATGTACATCACAGTTTGAAATTCAAATCAAGGGGAGAGTGAGCCAAGCCAACTTTGAGCATTCTGCATTTCACTTGATGTCTTAAAGGCTGCAAGAGCATTCTTTATCGTTTGCTTGCATCACATGCCATTTGCGGCATTGCTTTGCAGGTGTTTCTTTGCTCTTTTTCTTACAGTTTTGTTGAGCGGTTACATGGAGTCGTAGCGTAGCACATGTGTTTTTTAAAGTTTTTGTTCAATTGGATTCTCCTTCCCTCCCTCCAGCCTCCAAAGCAGATTTACAGGAATCTTTTAGGAATATGACACTGCATTATTTTAAAAGCTTTACTCTTCTTATCTTCACGGTCTTAGGGGTCAGAAATGACTACATATGACGATAAACATGAGGTTTCCCAGCATGGAATAAAGTCAGACTGGATTACACAAAACACTTTCACAGATAAATCCAGATACTCTTCTTGCTGTCTTCTCTCTCTCTATCACTGATAAGATTTCTTAAACTTATTTTAAAATTACAGGAGGGGGGAATGCCAGACAGAGCAAAAAGATCCCCAAACCTCTATCAAAGAACCTGAAATAACACTTTAATTCTATCCAAATAGTTCAAGAGTGGCTCAGTTGAGATATTTTTATGTCAAAACCAGCAAAGGAACAGCGTTGGCTAATTAATGACAGGGTTACTATTTCATTAATGAATGTCCAAAAACTCATCTAATGTAGGATGCTTTCAAATTAAGGGCAGAGGTGAAACTACATTTGCTTTTGTCGAAGGAACAACTGGATATTGTAGAATTGTTTCAGTGATGAGGCTTTGCTGGATTTGATTCAAAGAAATGCTGAAAGCTTGGTTCTACGTTGCCCATGCTTTATACCATTATTTCAGTCATGCCATCTTTGTATGCTGAAGCAATTAAGGAGCCTGTATGTTTTATCACTTACAGTTCTGGCACAGCTCAGCTATGCCAGAGGTGGGGAATTGGGAGACTTTGGGTATGAAATTTGGCTTTGGCCAAACCCAGCAGAGGACCAAGATGACTGGAGGGTGGGTACTCCAAGGCTTTGCTCACAGGCTTTGGCTTCCAGGGTGCAATATCAAAACCTGCACCAGCTGCCCCTCTGATCTAGGTAGGATGAGATCCAGGTGAGTGAGTGAGCACCAACCCACCCTCCTCCTGGGCCAGATGTGCAATAAAAATTAGATGACTAGGGCCTAGTTTTGCCAGTACTGCAGCAGCTGCATGTCCCATTGCAGCATAGCTGGTGCTGGAGCCTACGGAGCTCCTGAGGGGGTTTATGCCCAGGGAGGGTGTCCCCATGTTACTCTGGTGATGGCTGCTGTGGACACACAGAGAGGCACAGTTCTTTCACAGTCAGGAGGAGTTTCAGTGCCTCTGGTCTCAGGTGACACTTGGTACTCTGCAAGGCACTGAGGGGCTGGGTGGCACTTGGCGGGCTGACAGGCTCTCATCCTGGGTGCCCAAGGGTCTCAGCACCACAGGGACCTGCTGTGGATGGATGCCACTGACAGCCTGGCAGGAGGTGAACTGGGTGGCTTGAGAAGAGCTGTATGCAGCATGGGTGAGGAGCAGCTCTGCCAGCCAGGTGTGGAGGCTTAAGGCAAGCAGCAAGAAATAGCTCTGCTGTCCTTTATGCAGGACAAGCCAAAGGTATTGGTTTTGGCTGTGCATGGTGTAGCTGAGGGAGACATGGTTCGTTTGGGTATGTGATTTCTTTCCATTTTTTCGGAAAGGGTGAAGGGAGCGCCCAAGGGAGTGCTCAGCGACAGGCATCTGCTGGACTACCAGCAGTCACAAAATGCCTCCTGGTGTTCCCCTGCATTTCAATGTTCTGTCATTTCATAAACAATTTATTTTGTCCCTCTCTGTCCTAATCCTGGTATCACTGGCATGCTTTTAACCTGAAGACAGAGGCGAGGCTATCCCTAAATGAGAGGCAGTTACTCCAGGAGCTAAGGTAAGGGAATGAAATGGGATTTATGCCTCCTGCTCCTGGCTGTACTGTGGTTTCACAGCATAACACTGAAAGTCATTCAGTCTCAGGGCAGTTTAGCCATCTGTATGGTGGAGACCAGATGTGTCTCCAGGAGGAGGCTGGCATTTGCTGATACCCAGCTCTGGGCTTCCTTTTTGATGGACCCAGAGTCTGTAGCATCATAGACTGAAAGACCGGGGAAACAGTACAGCACTCCTCACAAATGTAACTATTTTAATGGCAGCATTTGCAGCAAAATGTGAGAAGATGGTCATTCCTGCTGTGCTTCTCCAATTCTGATGCTGTTTCCAGGTCAAGACAAGGAAATGGTCCTTGCGTTTTGCTCTGTTGCATAGGTCTGAGCTATTTGTTACTTCCATACTGAGTGGTGGCTTTCTGAGGGACAGATACCCAGCCAGCTATGGAGGATTAGTCTGGCACCCTGCTCTGGGGATGTGGCTGCCAGCTAGGATGGACAGGTAGTGTTCAGCTGTGGGCAGCTGGCAGCAATCCTTGCTGAAAGGCAAAGGTACAGAGACAGGTACAAGCAACCTCCTGCCAGCTGCAGAAGTGATTTTCACCTCTGAAGTGTTATTGGCTCTGTTACTGCTCCTGGGACTGCAGGTAGCAAGAGTCTTTTAGCATCTTCTGCTGTCTAGGGCCAAGCAAAGCACTTAATTCAACTTTCGGTCAACAGAAAAAAATGCTATTGGCCAAATAATTTTTTGCTAAAAAAGCTTAATTTCATTTTGGGTATTTTTGGTTGTTTGCTCTTGGGTGGTTGTGGGTTTTTTGGTAGTTTTTTTTTTTTTTTTTAATAAAGGACAATTCCAAATTTGGGATGAAATGACTACAGAAAACTTACCCAGCGGAAGTTGCTGTTAGTTTTCAGTTTGGGTATCTCCTCAGAAACTACTGAAATGTGTTATGGAAAAGCTATAAACCCCAAGTATTTTTTTATTTTAAATACCTGACCCACAATTAGCATTTTGGTTTACTCTAACAGGTAACCCCGAGGTCCTAGGCTATATGACTTCCAATTGCCATGTGCAGGGTTTGTGCCTGCAGGACAGGTTATTGCAGAGCACTCTTGTGGTTAGGGCTAGCTTTGTAGACACAGAAGCTTCACATGTACCAGGATGTGGCTCCTTGCCTGTGGAGGAGGTGAGAAACGCATCCAGGTGAATCTGGAGTATAATCTCTGTGCCCATGTAAAATCTTAAATGTTCTGTACAATGCTTTTGTTAGCAGTAGGGGACGGAGGAATCCCTACGTGCTTAGGCTGTGTTTTTAGCTATACATAACCAACAGGGGGCATTAGGTTTATGCTTATTAAATGTGTATTTCTACTCCTAGCAGAGAAAAATCTCAAAGCTGTTTGATTGAAAACAGCAGGATGGGAATCCTGTACCCTACAAAAGATAGAGGATTCTGTTTTTCCAGAACATTTAGTAACTCTGTTCTGTTTTCTTTAGGTCTAGCTTGTGTCTATTTTGAGATGAAGACAAGTGAGATTAAGATCCAGATGACTTTTGTATGATCTGTAGCTCAAAAAGCACTTGAAAAACGTAAGTGTTTCTGGTACAAATTGGTTTCTATTGATGATTTCCAGTTTTCTAACCAGAAATTAAAGTAAGGCTGCAATTATATCTTTCTGATAGAAATTAGATTCAGCAGTACACAGTCAACTGCTGCTCTTCATTATGCAAGAAACCTTGCCCTGCGTTAATTGATTACTGAATGCAAAGGACTTTAGTGAGGAGTTACAGTGCAAGCACAAATTGCGGTCCTCAAAAATGAAAGTAATATTTATTGCAGAGATAATTATTATGGCTACAACCACTCATACTCCTGTATGTGGGACTATTCATATACACATTCTGAGGGTGATGTGGATTTTATATTTATAGCAGTGACTGTAGAAGCAACTTTTTTCTCTTCACACATGAAGCTGGAAAACTGTGGCCTGCTCTGCACTCCTGTCATACCCAAGCAGCTGGATAACTGTTTTAGGTGAAGTGATTTTTACAATCTATAGTTAACTTGAGCTGCATTTGGAAATATGGAAATAGATTAAGTAGAGGTTAAATAAGTAGGTGATACAGCTGAAAAGAACTGCTTTCATAAAGCAGTGACAAAATAAATTGTTGGCTAAAATATACAGACACTCTAAGTTTCAAGAAGTTGATTTAATTACCTGACTTATGTTAAAATGGGTTTTATATAACCTAACAACTTTAATTTCTTCCAAAGTAATATAACAGTTATGATTTTGAAATAAAGTAAACAAATGAGCAACCTCTAGCAGTTGCAGAACTTTTTGCCTGCCAGTGCATCTGGGATGCTGTGAGCAATTCTTGGTCCCCCACAGTCAGAGAAGAGAAATTCTAATTGGATCAGTGGCGCACGGTATCTCCCTTCCCCTGAGCCCTCTTCATACCCCTGTCGTAAAAAAAGGCAAGAGGAGTCTGGTTCATTTTTATCTAGCAGGAATGAAGGTGAAGGGGATACAACTGCAAACAGCTGGTCCTGTAGCAGGGTGCTGCAGAGGTAAGAGAGTTTATAAAGTAAAGCACGTTTGCCTGAGAAAAATGGCTATAACCTTGCAAACCTGCAGGTGACAATGGAAGGCATTGTTTTTGGCAGGTCTCTTTAGGTGCTGCCTGAAGTAAGGAGGGTTGGACACTTAGTTGTCCTAATGGTAAGTGCATTCAATCAGTGTCTTCCCCAGGGTGCCTAACCCCAGACTGCTCTGTTGGAAGTGGGAAGTGCCTAGTGGTGGCATTTCTCAAATGCCTGGGTTGCTCTGATGTACTGGCCCCACTGATCTTCAGAGCAGGGGCTGTACCACCCTCCCACCACTCTACCCTGGGGCATGACTTGGCTCCATTTGGGTTCCCTGCATGTGAGTACAGGTCAAAGGGGAGAATTTCTCAGCCTTGTTGGCTGGGGGAAATCACAAGGAGGGTACAAATGCTTGCGTGTCCAATTTGCTGCTGCCTGATGTTTCTGACCTCTACCTGTTGCCTAGTTTGTGTGTTGGATCTTAACAGACAGCTCTGCATTATTAAACATGTTATGGGAGACATCCCAGAGCATGGGCTCACAGACAGTTCCTTTAAGTGCCATATCCTCATGAGGACAGCCCAGACTCTCTTCAATGCACTCTAAGAAGCAGCTTAGTTTTAATTGTTTCTATCAGATTGTAGGTTTGCCTGCATGAGTAAATGAAACTCTTAAAGATGTCAAAGTTTAAGTTACTAAAAGGTAATTGCTACAATAGCTTCCTCTTGAAATCTACTCCTATTTCTGCATGTATCTGACTATCTTCTTAATGTTAACAGTGTTTTTTTCCAGCTGAAGTCCAAATGCTCAGAGGTGAATTTCCCATTCAAGTCTTCAACACAGGAGCAGCTTCTAATTTGAAAAAGGAGAGTCATTAGCCAGGGAGAGAGTTGGATCAGATTCATCAATATAGAAAGAACACTCACATATTCATCTTTCCTCATCTCTCATCTCCCTCCCCACTGTATGGTGTTTTTTTGTGTTTTTTTTTTTTTTTTTTATCTATGTAGTGAACAACTTACCAGCCATGGAATAAGTTTTCTTTATGTGCTTTCAGGATAACTTCCCTGTAGTTTGCATTGCTCATCTCCTGCAGCCTGGTACTTGAATCAGTGAGTGGATGGTGCTAGAGTGCAACTTGTGTGTAAAATTTCAAAGCCTGAGAGCTTGCTGTGGATATATGCTAGTGCATTTTAAAGTTCTTGGTTGGGACTTCCAAAGCATGGATCGTGGAGAGCTATATATGGGTCTGACTTGAGCCCAGGGGCCAAGTAACAAAATTAAATCCCACTTTGCTTGCAGACGGCCTTGGGTTACTCTGGCCCAAGCTCATAAGCAGGTCCCTGGGCTTATATGTATGTGTTGATCTTGACGTCTCATTTTGCGCCAAACTCAGAAGCAGTTGTGATATCTGTGGTGCCAGTCTTTTGTCATTCTTGTGCACTTTTCTAGAGCAGTAAGAAGGTCTTGAGGAATGGTTAGAGATGCATGATAGCATCTGCAGTTTCATCCCCTGAGTGGTGACAGCTCTGGTCTCCTGAGTGCTGGGATGTGTGTCCTGGTCCAGGAGCAATCCTGTATTGCTCCAGCTGCAGTCACTTGACTCTGAGGGACACCACATCTTAAGACTTCTTCCATAGTCCAAAGGCACTGCAGGCAGTACAAGGTTCAGACTGGCCAACCACTATGAAAACAAGTGTGTTTCATCTTGTGTTGCTTACCTGGCATGTTTGTAGTCTTGAGGGAAGCAACCAGATTATCTAGAAAGGCTTTTTGAAAGTTGCTTGGTCAATGCCCCTGCATATCCTTCCTTCCCATAAAGCAGAGTTTAGTGTTCTTCAATACTTAATTCAGTCTGAACTGCATTTTAAACAGCATCTCCTCTGTTGGACTTGATTGTGTTAGTGAAGAGTTGTTATTCTGTGTATCCAATAGAACAGCAAATTAGGGACACCTTTTCCATGCCAATCAATTAGTCATGTAAGATGTTACTGCTTTCCAAAGAAGTGCTGGAGTAGCAGCTGTGTTACTTGTTATTAAAGGTTTGTGTGTCAGCAGATTCTGCATCTATGTTATGTTTTCTGCAGAGCTAGCAGCAAATCCTAATAAAAATGTGAGAAAACATTGCCAGTGAAGTGATAGGTTGAGATTAACTGCACTAAAAAAATGTAATTCCATGCTAAGTTTTTTTAACTTCTCTGAAGAGTCATTATTATAAACATACCAATTTAAGGACTTCTTTCTGCTTCTGTGAAAATCAATATAAAAACTTGCACAGAACTAATCTAAAGAAGAAAAAGTGGGCAGCCAGCTAAGCTGGCTAAGCCTGCACAGCTAAACTGTGCATAGGTCACGTTAGCACTGGGCTCAGTGGAAAACTTCACTGGTGCAAAAAATATTTAGCTTAATTAGATGTTTACTGGGGAATCTATGTGGTTATCCTGCAGATCTTTTGCCTTAGTTAGGAAAAGGGACTCAGAACTAATTTATTTTTTTTTCCTATTGCAGTTAGACATAACATGAAGGATAACATCTATGGAAGGGGCAATGTTCAGCTGCCTTTCAGAATGGCATGAATGAGCAGTTCCTCTGTCGAGTGATGCACCCATAAGTAGTTGGTTTTGCTGTACCATACATTGAAATTAAGGTTTCCATGTCAAACCGATCCCTGAAGAGAAAGCATATGTGAGCAAGGGTTGGTGCAGACGTGCATCTGGTGTCATCCTTCTCTCTAGCTGAAAACGAGTTTGGGGCAGGTGCATGAAGCATCAGGCTGGCAATAAGAGGATCTAAGTCTATGGTTGGACTAGATGATCCTAGAAGTCTTTTCCAACCTTAATGATTCTATGATTCTAATCATGGGCTCTACCCTGATTTATTTTTTGCTAGCCCAAATGTTCTGTCTTAGTTTGCAAACTATGGAACAATATTTTTTGCCTGTCTTTTAGCTCAAACTGAACTATGTAGGTACATGTACATATTGGTATAGTGTCTTTGTTGCTGAAACTTTCTGGCTTTCCAGTAATACAAGTTTTAACAAGTATGTTTAAACTCAAGAATTAGCCCCCTGCTGAGTTCTAATGACAACTTCTAAAAAAAGAATTGCAGTTGAGCTAAGCCCTGGTGTAAGTAATTTCCTTCTCAAAGACTTTTTTTTATAAACAAGTGTATATAAATAGGTTTAAAATTAAAAAAAACCCCACCTTGTTCTTAACTACATCACTGTTATAATATTTTAATCCAAAATATATAAAATGCTTAGCTTAGACTGCCTACATTAGAAGCAAACATTGTGTTTAAAGCATTTTTCTGGTTTTGCTTTTTTTTTTTTAAGTATGCAACTCTTAGGACAATTTAATGTCATCCACTTATGTTGATGCTTCAGCTGCCAAAAAGTCTTGATTTTTCTAGTGTATTTGATGCACAATCCTCAGGCTCTCAGAGGCATTCCTATAACAGTAAGATGTGGTGAACACAGTGGCATTCTAGTTCTGGAGAAGGCTTTTTTTTCTGTAGCTCCTGTCCATTTCAGAAGAGGGTCCAGAACCTGATGTGGTTCTTGCACAGAAAAGGGTCCAGAAGAGGTGCCAGATGTGGGAATAACTTAGAATGTCCTGAGTGGGAAGGGACCCGCAAGGATCATCAAGTCCAACTCCTGTCCCTGCACAGGACAGCCCCAAATTTACACTGTATCTCCAAGGGCCTTGTCCAAGTGCTTCTTGAATACTGTCAGGCTTGGCACCATTACTGCCTCCCTGGGGAGCCCGTTCCAGGGCTCCACAACACTCTGGGGGAAGAACCTTTTCCTCATACCCAACCTAACCCTCCCCTGGCACATCTTCCTGCCATCCCCTCGGGTCCTGTCGTTGGTCACCAGAGGGAGGAGATCAGCGCCTGCCCCTCCTCCTCCCCTTGTGAGGAAGCTGCAGCCCGCCATGAGCTCTGCCCTCAGCCTCCTCTTCTCCAGGCTGAACAAACCAAGGGACTTCAGCTGCTCCTCGTATGGTTTCTCCTCTAAACCCTTCACCAGCTCTGTGGCCCTCCTCTGGACACTCTCCAGCAGCTTTATATCCTTAATGTACCGTGGTGCCCAACACTGCACCCAGCGCTCGAGGTGAGGCCACCCCAGCGCAGAGCAGAGCGGGACCATCCTCTCCCTCGCCCGGCTGCAATGCAGCGCTTGGTGCACCCCAGGACATGGCTGGCCCTCTGGGCTGCCAGGGCACGCTGTTGCTGTTGGCTCATGTTCAACTTGCTGTTGACCAGAGCCCCCAGGTCCCTCTGCGGAGCTGCTCTCCAGCCTCTCGTTCCCCAGTCTGCCTGTACATCCAGGTTGCCATACAATCCAGCACTTGCCCTTGTTAAACTTCATATAGTTGGTGATTGCCCAGCTCTCCAGTCTGTCCAGATCCCTCTGCAGGGCCTCTCTGCCCTCGAGAGTGTCAACAGCTCCTCCCAGTTTTGTGTCGTCAGCAAACTTAACTAGTATTCCTTCCAGTCCTGCATCCAAGTCATTAACAAAGAGATTAAAAAGTACCGGCCCCAAGATGGATCCCTGTGGAACTTGTAGCACCTCTGGGAAGAAAAATGAAGTGATGGTCTGTCTCAGACTGTCCTGCCTGCCACAGCCTTTTCCATGAGCACCCCTGATGGCTGGTTGGTCTGTCCTCCCTCCTGCCAGTGCAGCTTTCCTGGCTGCTTTCCACATGTGCATGCTTTCAAGTGTGGAAGAAAAAGATTCAACCAAAAAAAAGAGCTGAGATCAGATCTAGAGCCCCAGCTCCTGGAGTCAGAGAATCACAGAATGGTAAGGGTTGGAAGGGACCTCGAGAGATCATCTCATCCAGCCCCCCTGTGTGAGCAGCACACCCAGAGCAGGGGGCACAGGACCGCGTCCAGGCGGGGTGTGAATGGCTCCAGGGAAGGAGACTCCACAGCCTCTCTGGGCAGCCTGGGCCACTGCTCTGGCACTCAGACAGCAAAGGAGTTTTTTTTCCTCATATTTCAGTGGAACCTCCTGTGTTCCAGTTTGTGCCCGTTGCCCCTTGTCCTGTCATGGGGCACCACTGAGAAGAGCCCAGCCCCATCCTCTTGACACCCACCCTTCAGATATTTATATGCATTGATAAGATCCCCCTCAGTCTTCTCTTGTCCAGGCTGAACAAACCCAGGTCTCTCAGCCTTTCCTCATCAGGGAGATGTTCCAGCCCCTTGATCATCTTTGTAGCTCTCTGACTCATAGGATTAGAGACTCTCAGCTTTCACTTCTTTAACAAAGAAAATTTTCTTCCCTGGGAGTCCCCCAAAAAGCCTGGAAACATAGTCAGATCATAGCATATGAAGCAATCCATGTCTTTGTGTCTACAGGAAGCCTGAAAAACAGCTCTGATGCAGAAAATGGTTCCATTCTCCAGCAGCGTGCTTGCTTTCCTCCTGCCCCCTGAGCATGACTGTGGCTGGAGAAGTAGAGTGAGGGGTATTTGCAGCTATTCATTTCATACTACCCCAGCTCCCCACTGGTGGAAGAGGGACCTGTGGGAGTGTAAGGGGGGATATCATGCTGTTTGGGCTTCTGTTAGACTTAATCCAGACTATTATCCACTGCTGCCTGAAAAAATATGAAAAAAAAAAAAAGCCTTTCTGCTATTAGGATACCATTTATTTCTGAGTTCCCTGCCCCTGTGGTGTCAAGCACTTATTGCTGGTTCAAGTAGTCCAAAGACCCCACCCCCAAGATCTGCACCCTGGACTCAAAAGCAGTTTTTGTGTATTGTGGCCTGGGCCTGGGAAGGACCTGTGAGGCTGTGCAGTCCTCGCCTCTGTTACAGATTTCCTCAGAGCATGCCTGCAAGGATTTTTTGGGGGGGCTATAAAGACTCTAAGATTAGTCAAAAAGGCCAAGAGAAACAGAAGATGCTTCCGTGAGGTGTTTTTAGCTGGACACTACTTTAAATGCAAAACACTTCTTCTAGGATATAACCGTGGATTGTTTCCTGTTCTGAATCTTTTCTGTGATGATTCAGCTATAGGCAAAAATAACACCAAGAGTAGGATTTTGAAGCACAGGAATACTCTGTAATCCCATCTTTGCATGATTGTTATTTCAGGCATTACCTGTTTGTGGGTAAAGATATTGACCCCTTAAAGAAAAAAATAAAGGCAAGAGGAGAAGGACATCAGTCTGTTTTTCTTGGCTTTCTGTAATTAATCCGGTGATTTATCTCTGTAAAGTCTGACAATAATTTATTGGTTCCTATCACCTTATTTCTCAGGAAGAAACCCTGGAAGGGGAAGTTGCCACAGGCTCATTAGAGCCCCCAGTGATTAACCTCAGCGCTGACATTTGCTGTCCTTATACTGGAGTAATGTTTCCTCCCCTTATTCCACATACCCTTTTGACCTACTGAACACCAACCATTTACACCACTGATGGCTGTGACTGGGCCCCATCTGCCCTTGTCCCAAACCTTGCTTCTCGGGCATCTGTAAGCTGCCATCCTGTGGTACTGGTCTTACTGGGTTTTTAAGTTAACTCACAGGACTCTTTCCTCCCCTCCTTTCCAAGAAGAAGTTTGAGGTTCCCACCTTTTCTCTCCTGAAAGTCTGAAAGACATGAAAACTTTCACTTCTATCACTGTATGTTTCTCTACCCGTAAATGTGCTGCGGCATCTGTAATGGCTTCCTTGCAGGGTTACAAACATGAACTCTGTGCCCTTGAAAAGAAGGCATTTGCCTTCTTTCCAGTGCGAAAGTCCACAGGAGTCTTGGTTTGGACCTTGCAGCACCTGCTTGGTGCTGTGATAATGGACTTTGAAAGTTTTGATGCTGTTAAATTCGAGGTGTTATTTTAGGTCATTTCAGAAGCTTTAATGGCTCCCTGTGACTGCACAGCTGGACTGATGGTAACTGAATCACAGACTTTGCAGGTGAAGGAATATGAAAAACAATGTTAATAAAATGATAATATTTTAAAGGCTTTTTTCCTAAGTGTCAGATTCTGGCTTAAGAAAAGCCTGTGGAAAAGTGAAATTGGGGTTTCTAAGCACTCCAAAGTGATGCAATGCCTATATGATGGTTGGGTTTCTTCTGCCCTTATGTCTCTTCACTGCAACACAGTCTTCAGTTACATTCCCCACAATATTTCATATATATCTGTGTGTATATACATCTCCCCCACTGGCTTCCAACTTCTGTGCAACTTTGGCCTTCTGATGTGTTCGTTCAAGAAAATGAAATGTATGAAGCAATTAGGCAAGATCTAGAAAAAGTCTCATGTTAAAAGTAAACAAGACCTGGAATTGTTAAATCTGTTACAGGACTCTTCCATGGAGCTGTCCAAGTCACTTGAACCTAACGTCTCCCAGTGCCTGGTCTTCCCGTGTTTGTCATAAACTCATGGGAAATGCATAGGTTGTGATGTGGAGAAATGCTTTGCTCTCACAACTGTAATTGAAGTCACCAGACACCGAACATGTAATCTTCTACTGAAGTGGGACTTCTCTGCTATAGGATCCTGGATGTCTCAAGTTAGATGCTATGAATTACCAGATGATTTTGACCTTAATCTCACTGTGCCCCAGTTTTGTGTCTGATCCCTATATGACAAAGTAAAACACAGAAGACCGTTCATTGATGCCTACAAAGCACCAGCAGATTAGTGATTGAGCACTGAGAAGAAATTAAGGACACCATACTTGAGCAGAGGTTGGCTGGTGTCCCAGGAATATGGCACAGGGCCATGCTGAATGAGAGTTATAAAGGGGAAAGACTTAGCTGCTACCCATTCACTGAGCACCATCCTGAGTGCATCCTAGGCGCACAGTACACAGGAAGCCTTAATTCTTCCTAATTCCTGTGTGCTCGACTCAGTTATCGAACCTTCTCAGAATGCAGCTGCCTCATGCGAGTCCTGCATCCCTTTGTTTTGGACTGCCAAGAGGGCTAAGGGACAGGAGATCCATAACCTCCAAGTCTAGCTGTCCAGACTTACTTGCGCAACACAAGAGAGAATGAAGAATTCTCATTGGTGCCAAATCAGATACCAGCAAGTACTTTGGCTCTGAGGTTTCATCAATATTTTCCATCTTTTTTTTATACCAAAAGCAACAACTTTTGTCCAGTTTTTATTGATTTTCTGTCTGTCAAACCGCTTTTTCAAATTTCTAATAGGAGAGGAAGCAAAAGACAAAAAAATAGGAAAGAAACTGTGATTTATTCCCTCTCCCCATGTATTTTTTTTCGCCTAAGTATTCTTTCTTGGTATTATCAGCTGTTGCTATGAGCAGAGGTGTTTCCTCCTTTCTGAAGGCTACTGTCTGAACAAAATGAAGAAATACTGTCGCATGTATAAGCAGATCTGAGGGCATCCTCTCAGTAACTTTCGAACTCAGGTTTCACCTGCATGGTGAAAGGGACAGTGGGCTCAGAGATGCTTGCTTCCTGCGGATTTCTGACGAGTCCCATGCATGCTTCTCTGGTAGTGTTTTGGAGCCAGTAAAAGTGAATTGACCTTATAGTCCTCCCTGCTGAGGAGAAGAAAGTTGTAGTACGAGCTCACCTGTTGTCCCCCTCCAGTTTCTGACAACTCTAACCACGGAGAAAGGTTTGTTAAGGACCTCATGCCTCATAGATACCAGAAAAGTCTCTTTTGTCACATTCTTCTGTGCACATTCTCTGGGATTTAAGGAGCAAACTCTACCTGATGTTCCTGCAGTTAGCATGCTTCAAACACCTCCCTCTGGCATCTGTTTCCCACTTGAGCCCTTGTTTCAGCAACATACCTGTAAGCCATGAGACACAAATCCATTGGAATTCAAGCTTCACTAGTTTTGGAGTTCACAGACTGATTTGTACAAGTCACGTTGTTCATAACCAAAGCTTGCGGTCATCTTGATTATGATTTTTAGAATGGGAAGTCTTCTGTGTGCACCTGGGTTAGAAAACAGCTCTGAGCCTTGAATATTTTTAGGCATATGTGGGTGGGTGTCATTGGGTGCCCAAGGTGGTCCCAGGGAACCTGACTCACCTTATTACATAAAAACATTGAAAGCAAAGGCAATGTTGTGACTTGTTTCAGCAGCTCGTGCGTTTTAATGACTCAGGCCATTGGGGTGGATCAGTGCCTGACCTGTTTATGCTGGCCTATGACTGCCTCCTCTTCTAGGAGCCCCCTGAGTCCCAGATGATGATTCTTCAATTCATAAATTCATGGAAGATACATTTAAAGCTCTGTGCTGTGGGTAAGAACCAGTTCTGAAATGTTTAATAGTCCCTGAAGTAAAATAATCCTCTCCTGTAAGCTTAGATTCAAAGGGCCAGCTCTTCACCAGATGCAGCTGAACTTTGTAGCGTGCACTGACTGCCTCCACTTGCGGTGGGAGTCGATGTTTGCCTGCTGCTCGGTAGATAGGGGCTATTGTGCCTTTGCTAGAAATACCAGTAAAGAGGTAAATCACCCCGAGCAGGTGTTTCAAATTTCAGAAGAAATGGTGAAGCAGAAGAGGAAGGAATCGTGATTACGCTTTTACCCTGGTACAGCAATGTGCTTTTTCCCTTTTAGCCTGTTTTCTTTAAGGAAAGGTAAGCTAGTTTCCTTGCTTAAAGAAATAAAGTTTGAAAGCTGGGAGGAAAGAAGGACTGGGAATCCTCTGATCTTCCATCAGGAACATCATTATATTTAGCTTAGACTTTTTTTTTTTAATGTTTTAGCAACTAATTAATTCCCTAAAATTCCAATTGTGTTGACTTACCTGTTCTGGGTTAAAGAAAAACTAAATGCATTCTGAACCACAGTGGATTTTCTGCCACATTTAAGAAGAGCTGTTTGAGACTGGGGTATTTCTGAATTGAAAAGAAACTGCTTAGCTGCCTTTTTCCTACTTAGGCTGACCTCAAACCCTTCTGACAGCTTCCTGTGTGGTGGCTTGACACTGTTTCCAAGCACAATTTGAAGATCCCCACAAGAAGACAAGAGTCACTTTGCAGTTCCAGTTTGCTTTCTTTATCAGACTCTTCTTTTCAAGGTTTCCTTTAGCCTCATCCAGCATTTCAGGGAAAAAAGAGGTGTCCTCTGGAGTTTTTTGCTACCTTGACGTAGAGGCAAGCATCCCACCACATGTCCTGCCCTTTCTATCCCACCAGATGTCTGTGACACTTAGATACGTTTTTGGAGCTGGTCCCTCTCCATAACCTGTTGTTTCATTAGTGCCACTGGAAGTAGAGCAGCAAACCTTAACAGTGAGATCTGAAGTTGAGGAGATGGAGTGACTCTTGGGCACGACTGCCACACCACAATGGAGAAGTTTAGTAGAAGGAATGAACATGAAGGGGTTTGTTTGATGAGCTAATCAAAGATGATGGGG
>VZTV01005426.1:0-17818 GCA_013400875.1 Anhinga rufa | reverse complement strand
CTCACAAAACAAAAGGAAATTCTTTCTACCTCTTTCTAAATAATCTTGCACCAAAGCTTTTTGAATGGAGTTGCAATTCTCCCTCACCATGCATCAGGTTTTCTCTCTGGTTTAAATAGAGGAGTTAGATATATTAATAAACCATAGGGCTTTTAAAAACTATCAGTCTGTACCTTGATTCCAGAGGCGATAATGACACAGTCCCTCAGTATGGACTCAAGTTTGCTGTGGAACAAAACCTATATCATCTGTTCCTGTTGCTTTTTTTTTTCCCCCAAGTCATTTTTCAAGATCCTTCCAATTGAAATGACTGGGAAATGATCTTCAGAGTTCAAAAACCTCAGTGCAACTCTCAATTTCTAACCAATCTTTTTTTTCACCTACCTATGATCCACTTAGTTTCACCAAGCAGATAGGAAGATTTGTACAAACTGAGACGCTCAGCTTTAGGTTGCACCTGCAAAATGCTGGTTGCCCATCTACACTACTGAAGAGTGATGCTACTGGAATTGCAGAGAGATGTTACTGGAATTTTTTCATGCCAAATGTAGTGTCATGAGACTGCGAAGTATTGTAATACTGCTGAACTTTTCATCCAAGGGGTCAATGAGGTTTCAGAGAGGGTTGGGGTTGTGGGAAGATGTTCTCTGCTCTCACTAATTTCCAGCTCTTCACCTGATTTGGTCTTTTCAAGGGGACTTCACTCCTATGATAAAAGCTGTATCAGAAGGTGGCACTGAGTTACTGGTCACCTTTTTTCCTCTTACAGTCCCCTTCAGGAGCACATTTCCCTCACTGATTTAATCTCCCAGGATACATTATCTCACACCTGCAACTGATTTTATATGCCTCAATGTGTAGTTAAGAATGGTGAGCAGTGCTGCTGCTTGATGGAAAGAGAAGGGAGCATGGCCCAACTCCCCAGCTGGAGCTGAGATGATGAGATCTCCACTGGCCTGGGACCAATGGAGATGTAGCAATGCAGCCATGGTGAAAATCAAGGCGCACTGCACTGCAGATACAGTGTCAAGCCTAAGTGCCTCTCTGCATGTCCTATTTATTGGCTTGGGCTCTGTGTCACATTAACTACTGAGCTGTTCCAGAGCTGGCTTACAGCTAAGTGGTTTGGATGACAGGCCAAGCAAACTCTGGACAACTATGAAAATACTAGCTTGATTTCCCTTTGCTAAAATGAACCTACCTTTTGTTTAGTGGTCATGTTACAGACTACTGACAATAGGACTATCCGAGATGAGCCTTTCTGTTCTGGGAGATATTCAACATCTCCCCAGATGAGGTATAGAAACAACAGCAGCGTAGAGTAATACTTGGCATCCATGCATGCTCCTTCACTTCACTGAAGCAGATTTGGCTTGCTACATCTGCAAACTTTGATATGACTAAGTCAAAGAAAGTGTTGTAAACAGTAGGGAGCAGTTCCAGGTAATTCAGACTTGGCCAGCATCATGAATCTTATGTTTTGTTCCTCCAGATCAGCCAGACTATTCATTTCACCAGGCATTCAGCTGAAAGAATGGAAGAGTATGTGCTACACTGACATGCTCTCATATTTTGTGTTTCAGCCATCTAAACATCCCTTTCCTATACCTAGTAATGAAAGACAGTGAAGGTTTAGTATTATCCAGTTATTCAATCTTGTCATTCTTCTGATGTCTCTCTTGCCAGAATGAAGATAGTCCCCTTTGAAACAGATAGGTTTTTCTATTATGGTCTGCATTTAATCTAGAGTTGTTCTTCCCTCCACTCTGCCTGAACATAACAAGACGACCTCACTTTGCTTTACCAGAAACCAGTCATTGAGGATTTCGGGCAGGCGGGAGGTGGATGGCAAGTAGGAAAGTATGACCCTGAACAAACAGTTTTCAAGGGCACAAATTCTTTCCTTCTGCCTCATTAAACATTACCCATGATTTCCCTCCATGATTTCCACAAGAATACAGAATTGCCATTTCAGAACAGAGCAATTTTCCATCCAATGCATCCTCATAATCCCATCACTGGCCAACACTGAATGCTTCAAGAGGGCATATAAAACCCCATAATACATCTAATTGGACAATAATGCACCATGGGGGGAAATTTCTAACTGACTTCAGCTGGTGATCAGGTCATTATCTGAAATATGAGAATTGACAACCCTTGTAATTTTTCATTGCAGCCAGTGTTACTGCAGCTGCTGTTCTTCGTCATGAAAATATCTGTGCTATTGCTTTCAGTGGGACAAAACATGTTTCCTCTTCTGCATTCATGCTTTGAAAACAGCCACCTTGTGTCACGTTAGGTTTCTCTCTAAGTTCCTATTACACTGTTTTGCTGCTGTGTTTTGTGAGCATCTGAAATGCAGGGTTAAAGATTTGTGCCAATGATAGTCTAAATTGTTTGTTGCCTTCTGAATTCTCCCAAATAACAGAAAAATGCTTGATTCATGAAAAAGGAGGGAGAGAGTAAAAGCAAAAGGGTCAGATAAATTAAACAAAAAAAATAATTAAAAAAACCCCACAAAACAAAAAACTAAAGACATGCAAAACCAGACACACATACTGCTAAAAGAAAAGATAAAATAAGACACTCATTCAATATATGGCCAAACATTTGCAGGCTTTTGATCTGACTTACTTAAGTGTAACAAACTACCTCTGCAGATATGAGACATCAGTGATGCTGGTGCAACAAGGCAGAAGAATTTAATACACGCCAAATACACATAAAAAGTACTTCTGGGACATCAGCTCAACCCCACCTTGAATCCAACAGCTCTGAAAATAACATTAGCTCTGATATAATGTTTTTTACTTTCAGTGGTTTCCTTCACAAATATTGTTTAAACCTCCCAGTGCTGCAAAAACTGTGGTTATGAAAACCAAAATACAAACAACTAAAGCAGATCTCTGTGAGGTTAAACAAATTGCAGAGATACACACAACCACACAATAAAAGACTGTGGCTGCAGCACAGGGACCCTGATTCGTCCTGCCCTTCAACTGCTAAAGATCTACCAACCTGTCACTCTCCTCCTGAAAATGAGACAACCTCTGTAGCCTGGACAATATCTATGTCTACATGTACAACTGTATTTGTATATACATACAGAGAAAGAGGTCTGCAGCTTGTGGTATCAGTTCTGTGAACACATTTAGGGTATAAAATGAATTCCATCAGATAGATGAATTATTATTATTATTATTACTTGAAATCTACTTTTTTTTATGGCCCCCACCAGAAAAAGACCAGAGGGTAAGCTAAGTCAAAGACTTAAAAATTCTTTAACAGTCTTCACCAAAATGCCAAGATATCAGGCAGTAACCCTTTAGTCCTGAATTCAGAAATCATATATGTAAACACCAAAGTAAACTAGGATTTTGTGCAATGTATCTAATTATGTTTAAGAAAAGAATGCGGTCTTACATTTACATCTAGCAGTTTCTCCTGTATCATTGTTTTGCAGCCTGGGGTAACTTTCTGGAATGTTCAAGGGTCAAACTTGATTTGAATGCTCAAAGGACATACCCTGCTTTTCAAGCTGATATAAATGCCTTCATTTTTTGGTAGTCTTCTTTCAGAAGAGTGGGAACACTGCGTTCAAAATCAATTTTGCCCTTGAGGAAGTGATTTTTTTTTAGCTGCTTTTAGCTCCTTCAGTTTTATTGACAACCACTAAAGAGCGATCTCTTGCCTTGTCTTAGTGCACAACTTTATAGGGAATCCACATGCAAATATAATTTGGGATAACCCTCAGGATCCTTCCTCTTTGCCTTCT
The DNA here is from genome assembly GCA_013400875.1 of Anhinga rufa. Lineage (NCBI taxonomy): Eukaryota > Metazoa > Chordata > Aves > Suliformes > Anhingidae > Anhinga > Anhinga rufa. Next base: position 14,040 of record VZTV01005426.1, on the reverse strand, counting down.
TTTTTCATGAAACTTCACACATTTTTTCAGCTTTAATTTAGTCCAGATGGAGAGTTGTCCCTTTGCAACACCTTCTGGCAGCTTGACCTGGCTGGAGCAGACAGCCACCTCCCTGCTCCCTGCTTGGAAGTGGTCCAGGCAGCACACACAAGAGCTAGAGTTGCTGGCCAAGATACTCAAAAGAATTAGACTGTTTCCCAATTTAAAGAGGATACGGGACAAAACACTGATCAGAATGGTGTCAACACTACCAGAGCATCTGGCATCCACCAGCATTTACTGCAATAGCCAGTCAGCTAAGTTCATTTTACTGCAGAACATGTTAGCAAAGAGGACACGTAGTGCAGAGATCAATCAACTAGGAAGCCTGTGGCCTTACAAACACACACTTAACTTTCTGCTCGCTGCTAGGATGATACTACTGCTAAGTCTATCAGGGTATGTGTATGCTACTAAACTAAACAGCCCTGTGAGTTTTCCATAGCCTTGGGGCCAAGTGACATTGCATGAGTAGCATCCAAGTACCTAAACAGTCTTTCACCCAGCAGAGCATCCAGGCTCTTTATTGGAAACAGTGCCTGAATTGTGCTGTCCTCAAAACTGGGCAAGAGTTTAGCTAGTTTTGGGTTAGAATGAAAGTTGCTATGAGTCAAAAACATGCTGCAGGTTTGCTAGCAACAACACAGGAGTGCTCAAGCTTATTCCTTGACCTGTTGCATTTAACAGTATAAGTGCACCTTCAGATCATACATTCAAATCAATTTAGCAGGATTAAAAACTGTCATGGTTTAACCTAGGAGGCAGCTAAACCCCACAGATGTCTGCTCACTCCCCTGCCAGTGGGATGGGGGAGAGAATTGGAAAAAAGGTAAAGACTCATGGGTTAAGATAAAGACAATTTAATAGGACAGAAAAGGAAGGGAAAATAATAATAATGATAAAAGAATATACAAAAGAAGTGATGCACAATGCAACTGCTCACCACCTGCTGACCGATGCCCAAGCAGCAGCTCCCCTACCCCCAGCCAACCTCCCTGGTTTTTTGTTCAGCATGACATCATATGGTATGGAATATCCTTAGGCCAGTTTGGGTCAGCTGTCCTGCTTGTGTCCCCTCCCAACTTCCTGTGAACCTCTAGCCTCCTCACTGGCAGGCCAGTATGAGAAGCTAAAAACTCCTTGATGTAGTGTAAGCACTGCTCAGCAACAACTAAAACATCAGTGTTTTATCAACATTCTCATCCTAAATCCAAAACACAGCACTATACCAGCTACTAGGANGCAGCTGGGGTGCTGTGTCCAGTGCTGGGCCCCCAGTGCCAGACGGACAGGGAGCTGCTGGAGCAAGGCCAGCGGAGAGCCACAAGGATGCTCAGGGGATGGAGCATCTCCCTTATGAGGAAAGTCTGAGAGACCTGGGCTTATTCAACCTGGAGAAGAGAAGACTGAGTGAGGACCTCATCAATGCTCATAAGTATCTGAAGGGCGGGTGTCAGGAGGATGGGACTGGACTCTTTTCAGTGGTGCCCAATGACAGGACAAGGGGCAACGGGCACAAATTAGAACACAAGAAGTTCTACCTGAATATGAGAAAAAACTTCTTCACTTTGAGGGTGATGGAGCAGCGGCCCAGGCTGCCCAGAGAGGCTGTGGAGTCTCCTTCCCTGGAGACATTCACACCCCGCCTGGACGCGGTCCTGTGCCCCCTGCTCTGGGGGTGCTGCTCACGCAGGGGGGCTGGACGAGGGCATCTCTGGAGGTCCCTTCCAACCCTCACCATTCTGTGATTCTGTGATCTGGGCCAAAAAGGTATGAAGAAAGTCTTGGTGGGATGCTGTTACCTTCTTTCAACACCAAACCCTCAGGAATGAGCATCATTTACACACTTATTCTTTGCAAGCTTCCCTGCTTATACAACTATTCAACTGGAGCTGCCAGTGAGCAACAAAGAAACAGGAGATGTGTTTCAGTGTCTGGTCATGCAAGAGTGTCATTTCTGAGTTGTGTGAGCTGGAAGGGGCAATACCAATAAACTAGTCTGATATCCTTAATTACAGAAAAAAAAAATCAAATATTGCCCTTTACTTAGGCATTGTTGTGCTAAGCATCTTCTGCTCGAGCTAGAACAGAGTGCTAGAAGTTGCTTCTTTTCAAAAGCATGTCCAAAACCTTTTAAACACAGTAGGAGTCTATTGGTGGCAATTGGATTTTGTCTAGTGGGGGCTAAGTTTAACTATTAACATGTTAAGATTTGCAATTGCATATGCAAGTATGCATTTGCATATTTTTCTCCCAAATACTAATCTTTCTTAAGAAGGATAGGGAATAATCCAACCGTGCATGTCTCCATTCCCTTACTGGAGCTCACAGAGGCTCATGGGGCTTGATGAATCCAGCTCCCCACAGAGTCCTTTATTCTAGGTAATTTTTAAATACAGGAGTTATTTTGGAATTACTGATCCGTTCCCAACACAACAGCACAGGAAAACATTTTAAGAGCTGACATGCCTCAAAGAGATTTCTGTTGTGAGAGGGATTACTATCTCAGTGGGAATAGTTGGGCAAATAAAGATATTAATTAGGTTTTTTTCTCTGAAATACCATTTTACATAATTTTTTCATCATTTTTACTTATAGAAATAAATACGAAATGCAACAACAATCACATTTTCACTTTACAAGACTAGCTACAGAGTAACTTTACAAATCTGAATTGTCTGAATATGGTAACAGTGGGATTAAAGTCAATGTCACTACAAAACAGTAATAATAAAAGATTTAGCTCATATGCAGAATTTCATAGACAACAAAAGCTCCTCAAAGATATGGAGGTACTACATCCCTTTGATTTCAATGAGATTAGTTGTCAAAAGAATTTTGGGACACTGAACCTGAGTAACTCAGGCAATGCCATTATTTCTAATAGGATTTGTTCCCCTCAGTTAGGCATTTTTTAAAGTAATCCCATGTCTCGTCATCCAGAAATATAGCACATGTGACCTACTTCAGTGCTGATGAGCAAATGAATGTTTCAATTTTTAAAGTACCAATTTGAGACACCAGACCTTCAGCAGGCCTGTGGTCTTGCCTCGCAGATAACCCAGTGTTCACGCTACTGACACTGCCTTCAACTTATCTGAAAGGCCATTTCTAATTCACGGCCATTTATCACTGGGCAGTGGAGAGACAATTCCAGTCTACAACACCCTAATAACATTCTGACTGTTTTCTCTCCCACCCTTGGCTGCTTCTAACAGGATAGCAAAACTTTGAAGTAACTGTCAAAATGTAGACTGACTCTCCATCTTTAGTGTTTCTTTATGAACTTTAGTATACTCCAGAAGTTATTATTCTTCTAGGTTTTTTTTTAAAAAATTATTTGGATCACTTAAAACTTGATACATTTTAACAGCATTGTTATTCTGGGTCAAACCTGTAAAATTTCTGAAAATCTTAAAACATGTTCTCATGCACTTCACAGTTCCCTGTTGTTCTATATCTCTTTAAAAATGTCCCAGTTCACAGTGGCTCTCACTGAGTATTGTGGTGTAGATGAATTCTCTTTCATTTGTCTTTAGGCTCCTATCCTCCACTTAAACTGTAAAATTCCCATTTTACAGATGAGGACCTGAGTCACGGAAAAATGTAAGTATATCTGAAGGCCTGCAACAAGGCAGGGAATTCAGCTCCCTTCTTCTGAGATCTAAGCAATGGAGCTGAATTAATTTCAAAATATGAGGGCAGCTGAGGAACAGATCTAGCCACTGAGAGACACCCCAACATATTTCTGACTGATGGAGAGGTACATGAGGAATTGTTTGGCTTGACATCAGAGAGTCTCAGGAAGCCATTAATCTTCCGGCAATCCCATTAAAGGACATCCCACCCCATATTAGCAACAGCAGCTGGTTTTTAAATTACATAGTTTTAAAAATACATTCCTGAAGTACATAAAAAAAGAAGGGAAGCATAGTCAACCATACACTTATTATTCTCATTAGCTTTACAACATGTAAAGGTGGATATTAGAATGGAGAACACTGATTTGTTTGAGAAAATGTCTGCTAATGACAAAAAAAAAGAACACAAAATATTCTTATTGTCTGGAAACGTGGAATCATGATCACTTCATAGGATGAAGTCAGTTCAAACATTAAGACAATTATAGCAATCTGTATTTCTTTTATACATAAAAGAGCTAAACAACAAGGCCTATGTAAAAAAGACTAAGACTTAATACTGTCATTCAAGTTTCAAGCTGATAGCTCTAATAGTTGCCACTATGAATATCTAATTATCAGCATTTTTTTCACAGAACCAAAATTAACCTGAAATACTGTTATTGTTATAGTAATGTCTTCCTGTTATTTTTATTTCAGTACATCATTATAATTCAGTAAGTACATGCTAGATAATAACAGAGATTCACTCTGTTGCTTGTAGACTAGTTCAGCAGTGCTGATATTCAGTGCTGTCTTCCTGTTTTAGTAGACGTATTACTGCCTTGCTTTATTACATTGCAGTAGTACTTCATGGCCCCACGTCACTGGGCATTGCACATATATACAGCAAAAGACTGCGACCAAACAAGAGGGCTTTCTAAAATAAAATAAATTAAAAAATCAGCAACATAACCCCTACCCTGCAGGTGGAAAATGGGAGCACCCTTTTTGGTATGCCAGGGGCTGGATGTTTCAGTGGGGGATAAGCCTGCATTGCTTGGTGCAGGGGATCCTGTTTGATGGCATTGGGCATGTGCAAACTCAGGTCAACATAATCAACTCTCAACAGCACAGTCTTCTCCATCCTTTGTCCTTACTGGGGTTACATGCAGAATAAAGTGGTACTCAGGGTTACTAACGCTTTTAGCATCCTTCCTACATAATGTTGATCTTACACAACTGTCTTAACAGCTCCTGAATTTTTATGTATACACTCTGCTCTTTCCTGCCTCCTAATAAAATTCTCAGAGGGAGCCAGTGGTGGAGAGAGGGGTGGGTGGAGGCAAGTGGATGGGAAAAACATCTTCATTTTTTGCTATCTTATTTTGTACGAAGCTTGTCTTGCATTTGACAAAAACTGCTGAATGCAGATGTTTTACAGAACCGTTTTTTAATGTTTCATCTCTTTAACAAAGTGTCAAAAAATGCCTGGTCAGAATTTCTCAACACATTCTGTTGGTGGGTGAGGTAGGCTAACACGCTGTTAGTAGGGAATTTGGACCCTTAATTTAATTCTTGTATCCTTGGATCTGTAATTAAAGGTTCTGGATTTTGCTAGGCATTGTCATTTCTCAGAAATGGGTTCATCTCCACACCACAGCATCTCAGTCTATAGAGAAGACTATAAAGCTCACCGGAGGCAGTATGCAATTCATTGTAAAAAAAGCTGTAAGAAATAAACACGTGCTATTTAATAATTAATATATTCATAGAAATATATGAAAAGAACACCACAGATTCATAATGATGCTATGAAATCTGTATGTCTTTTTGGAACTTATCTTTTCTTAAGGGACTATGTCTAGCTCAACTTGGTCCCAAGTTGGTCGGTATAATATTGTACACAGAGTTTTAAGATGTGTAGCAGAGCAGAAGGAAGTGGATCAGTTTTCCCTTGAGTTCTTTAGAAGCCAGCCTATGCTTCCTTTTTCAAACTGCTTTTTTTAATGTGTGAAAAAGACAGGCATATCAGATTTGTGAAGAGTAGAAGAAACCGACATGTGGCATCTATGTGAGAATCTTATTTACATATAACTGCATCCATTCCATATCTTGAGGTGAAGAGACTAGAAGTGACATCTGAAAGAACCATGTCCATGGGCAGACACCCAGGCACCTGCAAAACATGTGTGGTTGCCAGCAAGAGAAGCAGCCAGTTTTATGCCAATAAAAACCTGCATCAATAAGAGGCCAGATAATTCTGACTGAGAAATCTGTTTCTGACTTGGGACTGTTTTGCAGATGCTGACTTTGCCAGGTTAATACTTATAAGTAGCAGCTCCATATCAGGGAGAGGAAATTTCAGAGGTAGCTATCCTGAATGGTCCTCCTGGTGTCCTTCTTGCCTTGTGTGCCTTCCTGGCTCACACACCAGTTCTGCTGCGCGACTAGTTTTAAGACAAAAATGGCCCTAACTGGTTTCCTTTTACCCCTCCACATATTTACACAGGAGCTTTCTCTTATAAGTCATAGCTTTACCTGGAAAGAAAGATTTTCATCAGGTAATTGAAACTACAGACATAAAATACTCATCAGTGAATCATTAATTCTGCATGTGATCTTTGGAGACGACCCAGCCCTGTATTCACCCAGGACATTACAAAGACTGGACTATTAATTTATATTTGAGTGATTTGAGTGTCATTGGTGGTGCTGGATAGTCCTATGTGTGACAGGGGGAGATACTCTGCATATATTCAAAACCAAGAATATTGTAACACCTTCTGAGGTTTACTCATAAGAAAACTTCCTTCATTTTCATAGATTTTTTAACAGATGGCTACAAATACTTTTGTATCAATAAGGCCAAGGAGGTTAAATAAATCAAATTTTTATAAGTACACAAATAAACATACACACAAATGTACATACACACATGCAAATACATACATATATGTGTGTGTCTACTTGTCTAAAAAGGATTTTTAGGCCAATTCAAGAAATTCCCATGAGCTTTCTTAATTTGTGTCACTGAAGAACAACATCAGATTTTCCAGATTATAATTCCTTGTTCATCAACCATTTATAAAATTGCAAATGCATTCTTTATCACTTTTTTTCTCTATGTTAGTATTGGCCTTTGCAGTTTGAGTTTTCTTCTTTTGATGGTGATGATATATCACAAAGTCTGTGTGTTACCAAATGTCTTTGGCTGCTGGAGTTTGTGGTTTGTTTGGGTTTTTTTAATAGAAAACAATATATGTGTTGAACCAGAGGTTGAAATTATACTGCAGACAACTAACATTATTTTTTTATGGGAATTTAAAGCAAACAATTAGAATAAATCTTTGGAGAACATTATTTCTGCAAAAAATAACTCCTTGGCATATGCATAATGACCTTTTCCTCAAAACCAAATCTTTCAGGATATTCCAGAAAGAGTCCCACTTTGCAAGAATATAGGAAAGGTTATCTAGCAGCAAAAGAAATCAATCACAAAGTTTCCAATTTAAATATGGCTGCTGTTTTTAATGAAAACATTTTATTCCAAATGACCGAAAGCCTTTGAACTTCAGAAAACACACTGATGGCTGGAAAATATTCTGCAGAAGTTACTGATTAATTTTCTTGACATGTCTGTTCTTAAACACTTGAGATGGCAAGCTGTTCTGGAGGGGTTTATACATATACATACACATGTACTTGTACATGTACATGTACACATACCCACATACATACATATATGTGTGTGTGTGTATTTTATACATATATATGCTATAAGCAGTCCTACATAAACTGCACAATGCTTCATGCATGTATAGGACATCCAAAATTTTTGATATCTTGGTTACTAGTCTAAGAAATCACTTGAACATGAAATAGTTAACAAATTTATCCAGAAACTTCCTTGTTGAAGGTAAACCCAGATAAAAAGGATAAAAAAGGAAGTGGAGGGGAGAGAAAGTGACTCCTTGAATGTCTGCTTATATTTAAAGACACTCATTTTAAAATACTGAAAAATTTAGTAGATAAAGAGTTAGAGTATTTGGACTTATTTGAACTTGAATGTCAGTTTTTATTAAACTCTGAGAAAAAATAAACATCTCAAAAATAACCTGGCTTAATGGAGAGGTTATATCTCCAGCTCTAAAGAGTCTCCAGGACCACCTATCACAAGGACAACAAAAGGCAGGCTGAGCCTAGGCAGGGGCAAAATCCCAGTATTGCCAGGGCAAAAGCACAGCCTGATCTGGATAGAAAAAACAGAAGGCTTAATATCGAGGAAAGTGATTTTTATTTCTTCTGCTTATCCTGTGGAGGACATGATGCACAATACAAAAGAAAAAAAAAATAAAAGCATTTGTTGTGTTTTGCACAGCAGGAGAGTATTGAGAACCAGGGCAAGCAGAACCCCTCTCAGCATGAGCCTGCGTCTGCTCAGGAGCTGCACGCTGTGAAGGTGCTTAGCTAATGTAAAGACGAATCTTGCTGATCTCAAATCTACCTGAATATGCAAGATTTGTGTTGCTTTCCTTCTCTGGGGACAGGGCTCACAGCAGCTCCTCTTCTTCACAGTTCTTCAGCTTTGTAGCTCTCAGCATAGTTCATCCTCTTCACTCCAGCAAACAAGTGGCAGAAAGCAAAGAAAAAGCGCAAAGGCCAAAAGATGCTAGAAACAGTATTAATAAGAAATGACTATTCAGTTCAGTACTCATTCAGCACTCAACATGACAGGACCACTGAGACCAACTCAGTTCAGTCTCAACAGAGAGGATGTCATAAAGCACAGAAAAGGATTAAATTATTATTTTTATTGTTTCCAATAGGGTACTAAAATCTTTTTGTAATTTGAGATATTAACAGCTTCTCCTATTAAATATGGTATTAATGAGACCAAGAATTCCTCATGAGAATACCAAAGTAAATGGTGAGATATACTGGGATTTAAATTGGATTTCTAATTCCTCCTATTCATTGATTTGCCTGTTTCAAGACAAACCCATTTAAGCAAATGTTGCCTAGGCTTTCACAGCACTTGGAGCTCAATTTCATAATCAAGCAACAGTGCCTTATGAGGTTACTGCACATAATCAGGGCTGCAGAAACTGCCCATGCCCTGTCTGTTCTCAGCCCTCCTCCCTGAAAGCAGTAGGATTGACTTTGCTATGGGGTTAAGCTAAGTCCAGTTTTCTTATATTTTCAGCAGCTAGAAGTGTGGAATGGGAGGTTATCACTGCCCCTCTAATAACACACTAGCGGAACTGGAACACCAAGCCTTTATTTAACAATTTCTTCCATTTTCTCACTTATAAAATGATTAAACAAGATAAATCAAATGTTATTCACAAACCCTCAAGTGAAGTTATAATGCTTATTTATAAGCTGTTTTTATTTCCTATAACATGACAAGAGTGGATTTGATAACTTGTTTGGTGCGAGGATGCAGCAGAGCCAGTGGCTCCCTGCTGGGGGTCCAGGGGCTGGGAGTGATGGGGGCTTCCCAGGGAAAGCCCACAGAGCTGGGTTGGCTGGTACAGGGGGCATCCAGGGGCATCCCCTAGACCAGAGAAGCAATTTCTAGAAAGAGAAAAGTTCCACCTGACTAAGTGGGGCAAAAGCATCTTTGCCAACAAGATGGCCGGCCTGGTGAGGAGACCTTTGAACTAGGAATGACCAGGGAGGGATACGATGACCTGCAGTCAGAATTAGATGGCACATCAATGTGGGCATCTTCTACAGACCACCTGGTCAGAAAGAAGTAGATGGGGACTTCCACAGACAACTGGAAGCAGCCTCACATTTGCAGGCCCTGGTCTTCAAGGGGGACTGATCCATCCAGATATCTGCTGGAGCGACAAGAGCAGAGCACGAGCAATCCAGGAAGTTTCAAAGAGCCAAGATGGGGACAAGCTCTGCTGGACCTGATACTTACAAACAAGAAAGAACTGGTTGCCTATGTGAGAGTCAGGGGCAGCCTTGGCTGTAGTGTCTGTGAGAGTGTGGAATTTAGGATCCTGACAGGAGGGAGCAAGGCAGGATCACAACCACTGTCTTCAGGAGACCAGAGACTTTGGCCTCTTCAGAGATCTGCTTGGAAGAGTCCCAGGGAATACATCCCTGGAGAGAAGAAGGATCCAGGGAATCTGACTGATATTCAAGCATCACCTCCTCTAAGCTCAAGAACAGTCCGCTCCAATGAGCAGGAAATAAAGTAAAGGTGGCAGGAGGAATGGATGAACAAGAAGCTCCTGACAAAACTCAGATAGAGAAAAGATGTGCAAGAGATAGAAGCAGGGTGAGGTGACCTGGGAGGAATATAGAGACAGTGTCTGAACATGCAGGGGTAGGGTTAGGAAAGGCAAAGCCAACCTGGAGATGAGTCTTGCAAGGTACTTGAAAAGAAACCAGAAGGGCTTCTACAGATATATTGGCAGCAAAAAGAAGACTAGGGCAAATGTGGGCCCACTGCTGTATGAGGTGGGGACATTCTGGCAAAGAACATGGGGAAGGCCTTATTGACCTCAGTCTTTACTGGTGTGAAGTCTTCAGGAATCCCAGGCCTCTCAGACCAGAGAAAGTCAGGATCAAGGTAGAGTTACCACTGGTGGAAGAGAATCTCATTAGGGAATATTTAGACAAGCTGGACATACATAAGTCCCTGGTCCCTGATAGGATGCACCCATAAGTGCTGAGGGAACCAGCCAATGTCACTGATATCTCACTCCCAATTATCTTTGCAAGGTCAGAGCAATCAGAAGAGGATACTGATGACTGGAAGAGAGCAAATGTCACTCATTTCTTCAAGGACAAGAAGGAGAATCCAGGAAATTTAAGACAGGTGAGACTCATATCAGACTCTGGGAAGGTGATGGAGCTAATCCTCATGGAAAACAATTTTCAAATATATGAGGGAAAAGAAGATTATTAGAAGCAGTGAGCATGGATTTATGAAGGCAAATCGTGCTGTACCAACCTGATAGCTTTCTATGAGATAGCTGGCTTGGTGGATGAGGTGAGAGCAGCAGATGATGATGATCTCAACTTAAGTAAGGTCCCTTCCAATCTCAACAAATCTGTGATTCAGTGATTCACAGTGCAGGTGAAGTGAAGAGTCTGGGAGACTCTGTCTTTAATTGTATCAGGTTATATGTTTGAGGAAAGGGGAGAAGATGTCTGGCATGCCTTTTCTGCAAAATTGCAATGGAAGTGGAAAACTTTAAATCTTTCCACAATTTGAGAACTTTTTGTGAAAACAACCTTTTGCAGGATGTCACTGAAGATTGTCATTACCATTCTTTGCAGATTTCTACCTGGAAACTCTAGCTTGCTTTGTGATATACCTAATTACAGACAGCATACTTCTGGGTGCAGACCAAAGTCTAGCTTGAGGCACAGTCACATCAGGCAGCTGCCATGGGCTTTGCAGCTTACTTCTCTTATACCAGTGCCCTGGAGTACCTGCTTGGCAGCTGTTGTTGCTGCCCCTGAGAAAGTAGTTGGAAAGGGCTTTTCTAGAGAGATGCTCCATCAGAAAATCTCTGCCTTTACCCCTCTCCTTCCCTGACGGCAGCAGGAGCACAAGCCTGATTCCCCAAAGCTTTTCCTTCTTCTGCTTCTCCCCTCTTCTGTTTTCTCCCACTTTTCCCGTCCTGCATCAAGCCCAGACCACTGGGGAGCCTTTAGTTGGCTTTGGAGGAAAGGCAGCTCTTCTCTTCTGCTATACATCAACCCACTGACAAACATAGTGCGGACACCTGTACACTACTCTGGCTGAAATATCCAGACACTGCCTTAACTCCAGCTCTATTATTGCTGTTTTAAGGAAGAAGGCCAATATTTTCCTTCACCCTAGCTTTACTTCCAGTCCATCATAAATTTTTACTATTGGAAGAAATTGTAAATATCAGGTTCTGGAATAGGAAAGATTTTGAGATTTCCCAGAAAACCTGCATGCCATTCTTTGGAATTTTCAGTAGTAATTATGCTATCTGTAGCACACCTTTTTACCATGTGACTATAACCCAGTCTGAATGTGTATATTTTACATTTCAAGAGACACCCAAACTCTTTCTTTCCTGTTGCCTAGGAAACAGCCACCCAATCCCTTTCAGTTAAACAGTGAAGAGCTCAGTTTCCATTAAGTTGTTCATTACTTCAGAAAGCTAAAATGATCACCACAGTTCATATAGCCCTCCGTGGAAGAATTATATCCCTTTCAGAAAACAATACATTGAGAAGTATAATGATAATTGTCTTTTTCAGAAAGAAAATGGCATTATTTTTTTTTCTCTTTCACCACTTTTACAGTAGAGCTGTCCAGAACACGTTTAGCAAAACTTGTTGGTCTGTCAAAACTGATACGTTTCATTGGGTTCTGTTAGCTAGGATGAAATTTTTAGGGGAAGAGATATAAAGACTTCCAATGCTTCATGGTCTTTTCATGACAACAGTTACTGTGCTGGACACAAAGTCATCAGGGATGAATCTGACTAATGTGGGTTTTCACCCAACATTTTCACTGGAAGATCTAACCTCAAATTACAGTCTATGCATCCACCGACAAAAGAAGATTCAGAAGAAAAAACCCCAACATCCAGACCTATCCTCCTAAGCAATTTTTCCTTTGCCTTTGGTAAAAAGTGCTCATCATGTGCCAGCATGACTTGCCAATCACAGGTACCATGAAGGAAAGAAGACTGGTAGTGTAAATTTTCACAACAGTGAGCACTGTTCATAACAGTGAGTTGTGAACAATTTCACAACTCAGTTCATATTTGGCCACATTGCTTTCTGAGTTTTCAAGCAGGCTTGAAACCTATTCCTTTCTGATGAGTCATCAGCCCTTTTAATAGGAAAGCCTAAATCAGCATTGCTGATACTCCCAAATACAGCACCTCTTGCTGAAGACACAGCTTCTCTTTGACCCATTAATTTGCTTTAACTTGGTGCTATTTCTCCCTTAAATATTTTGTGATGACATAAAATTGTCAGTGCTCCATGACTTCATGTAAAATGAAGTTAACACCCTGTATTTTATAGTGCCCCAGTCCTCCCATTCCTAACATTCCTCCCATACCTAACATCCAATAAACCCTTTTTTTTTCACCAAATCAGTGATAAATGAAACATTTATAATGCATATATATGTAAGAGAAAGAGAAAAAGATAATTAGCTTTTCAACTGCTTTCTCATATCAATTCTGAAGGAAGTGAAAGTCACCTGTTCATTTCTTCATTCTTTTGTCATTCTTTTGTCATCGTCTCCTACTGTTTCTTATTTCTGTGTTTCTGGTTCACCAAACTGGTCAATCTTGATTTTACCTACATTTCACTTTTTTGTCCTGCTCTCTTCTACACATAGAAAACTACTGTGTGGATCTACCTTCTTTTCCTTTACAGTCCTTACCAAGATTCACTTTTATCACAAGAAGAATTATCTTGAAGATAGCTGATTCTTTCAGAATGAGACATGTCCTCCCACACCCTTTATTGTTGGTAATTTCATTTGCATAGTGATCAGGGAATTGCAAAGGCTGTCAGAGTACATGTTGATATCAAAACATGCTGGATAAATAGCGGTCTGGATAAATTGCTAGTGATAATTTAGGTGTTTTGGGTGTGGTTTTGTACTCTCTTCTGAATTAATAAAAGGGGCCTCCCCTGCTGCTTCTGATGAGCTCCCCTTATGGCTGCAAATAGAGAAATTTGCAGTGTGAAAATTATGGCTAAGGGCTGGCAGGGTGCCAGTTAATGGGCAGAGCTTATGCAGTGTGGAGGGTTAGGATTTAATATTTTAGAAACAGAGATATTTTAACAGTGACAGTTCTTTGTAAGTGAGTAATACCAGATTTGGAAACATTCAACTGCTGACTCAACAAACTCCATTAAAAGAAATAAAGAAAAAAGTAGCATTCTTTCTTTGCTTGTCAGTGTCTGCTTTATTCACTAGACCATGTCACTTTTTCTATATTAAATCCTTCCCTTTTCTTGCAAGACAATAAGTCACTATTAATAATGATTAGACATCACTCTGCAAAGGTTAGAAACCCAGCCTGGTTGAGAATGCAAATTAAATTTCTCCTAGAAAATGCCACTTACTCCATTGGAATGTCATCAAATTAAACCAAGGATAAGGGGGATTCAGTGCCACTTAGGCTGGAATAACAATTATGGAAGCAAAGGATCTATGAAGCCAAACAAGTGGTGGTTGTTTTGACTGTGCAGATATGAAGGAACTTTTTTTGAGAATTCTGGTTTAGTAAATTGTCTGTCCATCAACCTACTGAGGAAAATTGGTACTGTGCTAGCAAAACACAAAGTAGAAGTATTTCAATGGAGAAATGAAATTAAAAAGCAGAGATGAGAGGAGAGGAGAGGA
>VZTV01005425.1:47940-88817 GCA_013400875.1 Anhinga rufa | reverse complement strand
GCCTCCTGCCCACAGCCCCATGCCCAAAGCTGCTTCCTGCAGCCCATAGCCCCATGCACCCTGCCTGCTGTGTGCTGAATTGTACAGGTGCCTTTTGCAGGATGATTCAAGCATAGTGCGGAGGGCTGTGGGTGTGGGGCTGTGGGGAGTGAGCTTGGGCATGGAGCTGCAGGTAGGGTGCAGGATGATTTAGACAGGGAGCAGAGGGTGGTGGGCAGGGGGCTGCAGGCAGCTGGTTGCCAGCATGGCACTGCAGGGAGGGTGCAGTGGGTTGCAGGTGTTGTGCTGTGGGCTTGGGGATACCAGCAGGTTTCGTGGGGCTGCGGGCAGGCACTGCTGCCCAGGGCTGCCGAGCTGGTGAGCCAGCACAGCCTGCCTGTTCTGCACAGCCCCTCATCACTGGAGGAGCACATGCCCTGTCTGCTACCATTTCTTCACCTTTCCCAGCAAGGGATGCACTCAGCATCTGCCAGGATGCAATCTGCAGGCATCCCCACCACCTTGCCAGTGGGGACAGCTCTTGGGGGGAGACCAGCAAAGCACCACAGTTGGAAAAGTGACCTTTATTTAAAAAAAAAAAAAGGCAATAACACCCCCAAATGTTCTGTAATAAATCCCTAGTGGTAACTTTTCACAACACGTGTGCGTTGTCCATGCTGACCTCTGTGAGGGGTGCAAGCAGAGTTGGCAGCCCTCTCCCCTGCTCCTGTCCCAGCCAGGAGGGCATTACCCCTCTGGAATTGTCACGCTGGAGCAGGAGAATCATTGCCCACAGCAGGCACGTCTCTGGGTGTATGGCATGGTGCTGTGCTCCAGCCCCCCATCTGCCTCGTGCTCCGGGTTGGGGGGAGGCAGGGGGAGATGCCCCCTCTCCCCAAAGCTATGGGCAAGGCGCAGCTGGAGCCTGGGAGAAGCCGGTCCCAGGACGGTGCTGGCAGGGAGCATCACTCGCCAAGAGCACAGCAGTGCCATGGGCTGCAGGAGAGTAGCTCAGAGCTGTTAAGGTGAAGTCACTCCCTTAGAAGGAAAAACAAACCCCANGAGGAGCAGGGAAGTGGTGTGTCTGGGGGGGCCACCCCCAGCCAGCACAAGGCCAAACTGGGGACCATCCTCCTGGTCAACCCTGGTGGGAGAATGGGGGGGGGGACACATAGCAGGGGTACCTGTTGCGGAGGAAATCATTGTTGTAGTAGGCGCAGAACCGGCGCTGGGTGCACTGCTTCTGCCAGTAGATGCAGGAGGAATCGATGAGGGCACCGAAAATGGCCGGAGCTGGCAGCCAGGCTTTGGAGAAGAGAGGATGGAGTCAGGCTGCCCGCCCTGCCTGCATGGTTTGCCTGCTGTCCCCAAGGAGGTTCACTGCCTCCTGGAGCTCAAGCAAGCCTCTGAGCACCCTGCTGCCTTCCCCCAGCCTCATTAGGAGATGGACACTCACCCAGCAGCCTCATTAGTAAGAACTGGACTCCAATGGCAAACGACTTCTCGTCCTGGTTCACCACCCTGCAGGGGAGAAGCCACAAGAGGTCAGAGTTGCTGCGGTAGCTCTGTATTTGGCCAGGCATCTTGCCCTGGTTGCACGCTTAAGAGGTGCTGTTGATCCCAGCATGGGGAGCCCATCACACCATGCTTCCCCCAGTGCTTTGTGACACCCCTCCACCCCACCCAGTGCTCACCGTAAAACCATCATGTAGAGGGGGTTGTGGGACAGGCAGGCTACGAGGGCAGCAAAGGAGATGAGGAATATGGCAGGAAGAAGCATGTGGGAGCAGCTGAGAGGACAGGAGCCTGTCTTGGCAGAGGACAGCCCATTCCCAGCGGGGATCAGGGAACAGTTCTTGTAGATCTATTGGAATGTTTAGAAAAAAACAAACCTAAATCTCCCAAAGCCAAGATCACGGTTTTTAGCAATGCACCAAACCACATCATTTTGCTAAAGACCGATGGGAGTGTCAGCTCCAATTTTCAAAGGCACGGCCATGGCATCCTGCAATGGGATGTGCTGCCGTACCCATTTCTCCACCAGATGCCCATGGTGTTACAGCAGTTCTCCATCGCACCTTCTCAGGACTTCAGCTCCTCTGGTAGAGCTCCCTCCTCCCCATGTCAAAAAGGCTCTGCCATGTTACTGCCTTTGTCAGGTTCCTGCAGCATCGCTGCAGCCTCCACCATCACCAGCAAGCAAGGTGCGCTCTGCTTGGCAAACTACCCATTTTACTCACCACTTGTTTGGGAGTGGAAGAATTAACAGTGCTGTTCGTGCAGCCAGCGAAGCAGGGGGAGATGTACTCCACGTTGTTTTCTCCACATACTGGGTGAAAGATGTGCTCAGAGCACTGGCACCCACTCGGCGTCTTAACCTGCTGCTGGGAACTCAATGTACTGCCAAAAAGGAGCAGAAAAAAATTTTCAAAAAATTAAGAAACAGGACTGGAGGAAGAAAAATCCCTCTTACTAGTTAACTAGTTTCCCCATTCCTATTTGTGCTGGGATGCTGCCAGCGGCAGGCTGGCCTTCTGCCAGACCCTCATCCCCTGCAGGTACCTCTGCAAGTGTAGAGTGAACTTAGCAGTACTCCTGTCTGCAAACAAGTACTTGCACACTCCCCCCACCCCCCAGCTGAAAACTAATCAGCCAAAAGCCTGGAGAAATTTATCTAGGCTCCATCCAGAACTGTACAAACAGATGTGCGAATAGCCCAAGCTGGAAATACCATTCAGACAGAAACTGGAAGTGGGCTCTTTTCCAAACAAGCCTGACAACAGTGTGAAAGTCAAGAGGACAAACCAAATTATCGGTCCTGTCTTGCCTTACTACCTAAGGGAGTTCATGCGCTGGAGCGGCATGGTCCGTCTCCTGTGGGAAGCTGGCACCAGGGACCTGCCCTTGGGCAGAGCGGGATGGGGCAGAGCTCATGTTCACTCAGCCACGTAGCCCACAGCTACCTGGGGATCCAGGCAAAAGGCCCTTACACACTGCCGTTCCAAGGGAGGAGGCTTCCAAGGTAATATAAGGTAACTGCCTCCTTTTCCATGCAAGTCCCTCCAGCAGCTCCCAGTTACGTCGGCAAAGTCCATCAGGAGTGGTGTGTCACAGAGGAGCTGAGACAGGGAGTCACCCTGACACTGGCAGCAAGAGGTGAACATTGTGAGGCCAAGGAGCCCTGCAAAATTTAGCACTTGCAGCACCTGATCTTGAGCTGAGGGATCTCCTCACATTTGAAACCCTGCTCTCACAGAGAAAGCTTGAGATGCCAGTGCCTTGGTGGACTTCCACATGCTCCTTGATTCGGTGTGCATGCCGTGCAGATCTCAGAGCAAAATATAAATGTTGCCCACACACAACTTTGCAGAGTCCTGTTGCTTTCCTTCAAGGTTATTTAAGTGGCTTTTAAGTGGGAGAAGCGCATGGACTGCCCTGTCTCTCACCGCTCCACCGTACCCCTGGGACAGGAGGCTTATTGCTGGCCCCCTTGCTGGCAGCGCACTGGGAAATGAGCACAACACACTTGACAGCAAGCCTGGGGTGGAGTCTAAATGTCATTTTTATCTTAAAAAAACATGGTAAGAGCCAACAGTTCCCACCCAGGTGAGGAGAAAGGTGATGTCCTGCTGGAACAAAGGGAGCGCATGAGATGGCCGCATGTGGGGTTGATGTGGACATGGGCACTAATAATACTAATTTTCCCCTAGAAATCCAGAATGAAAAAATACATCCTGCTTGTTTGTTATGGATGCCCTCCCAAGCTTTCTGTCCTGTATAGCGTTTAGATCTCCTCCAGGCAGTGGGATCAAGGAGCAAGCAGTAGTGTGGCAATGTCTACTGCCTCTTCCCCTCCACCTGCATGCATCCCGCCCCATGGATAACCAGGTCAAGAGCTGGAGGAATAAGGCGCCTGCAAACAACCCAAGCACCTGCATTACCTGGGTGGGTAGATGCCATCAATGCGCCCTGTGGAGCAGCCCATGAAGAAAATGGGCAGGCAGATGAGGATGGAGAAAACGAGCACCACCACAGCAAACCGGGGGATGGCCCGCAGGGAGAAGGCAAAGCGTTTCATGATGATTCCTCCTAAGAGCATCCCAAACGCCGCTGCTGGCAGGTTCACAGCTCCTGCAGAGGAATGAAGGCATTAGCTGGGGCCCTGCCTGCCAAGCACCTCTCTGCTGGCAGGGGGCGGAGGTAGTGGCTTTGTGAACCTCGTGGTGGTTGGGAGAACCTACAGACCCCACTGTTACCCAAGACGACCAAAACCCAAGGCAGTCAGTGTCTATGAAAAACCTCAGCTGCAGGAGTCTGGCTTAGAGATGCAAGATCAAGCTTGGCACGTAACCGCTTGCTCTTGCCAACTTCTTTAAGCATCTGAGTGATCCAGACCTGCTTCAGCCATATGGTGGGGGCTGTAAGTTTTCAAGGAGAACAGTTGCTGGCCCACAAGAGTGAGCAAACAAATGTAGTCAGTCTTGAAGAGGCTGCAAGACAGCCTGGCCTTCTGCAGCCATCTCACGTCAGGAAAGTCATCGACCATCTCGAGGTGATCCCTAGGTCTCTGAAAATGAGTTTCCATTGACTTCCTCCCATGGGATTAAAAAGCCTGGGGCATACGGGCAGGTGGCTGCCTGCTGATGGATATTTTCCACCCTACAGCTGCTGCCTGGCTGTGCTCACCTATGAGAAAGTTGGCATACGAGGAGGAGGCACCGTACTGCTTCTCCAAGAACTTGTTGAGGAAGGTGGCGAGTCCCGCAATGACTGAGGAGAAGCTGCACTGAGCCAGCACCAGGAGGATGAAGAGGGGGTTGAGGAGCAGCCTGAGGAAGATCTTTGGGAATCCTACAGGGAAATAGCAGGAAAAATGTGTTTTGGCCATGCAATCCTCACGTCAGCAGTTCATACTGTGAAAAAAAAACCCACCCTTAGATTGTTCCCAGAGAGTTGTTACAAGGGATGTCTAAGGCCATGGGAAAATGGAAGAGGAGAGACCCTGATTTGGCCCAGCAGCTGTCAGGACCATGGACAAAGTGCCCTGAGAGACGAAGTGGAGGACCAGCTCTGCCCACCACCCTCCCTCCCACGCTTTCCAAACTCACAAGCCTCTGGAGCACTTAGCAGCCATGTTGCACATTTTTTTCTGGAGCAGGGGCCGTACCCTCAGCCAGTGCAAACGAACAAAGCTGCAGGGGTTTTGGCAGAGCCCTGCTGACTGTGTGCAGGCAGGGTCTGGCTGATGAGCATCTGATGAGCACAGTGTATTTTCCTGGTAGGACATCATGTCCCCCTGCCCAGCCAGGACAGCCTTTCAGTAGAGGCAGACTGACTCCAGGCTCCTCAGGAGCAGCTCTGTTTATTTGGTCTCTATTTAGCTTTCCCCTTCTAGCAGAGTGTGCCGCGGAGACCCAAGTCTTGTGCTGTTCATCAAAGCCCAATGAGATAGAGAAGAAGGAGCTGACAGCCACAGGATATGACTGCAGTGGATGGAGAGGGAAGGAGGGGGGGACTTTAGCTGGAAAGAAGTCATCATGGAGCTAAAAGTCATCATTAAACTGACCTCTCGCATCAGTGATATCTCTACTCAAGCCTGATTCAGCTATGCATAAACAAACTGGCGTAAGCTGCAGTGCAGTGACCTTCTCAAAGCAGCGGCTGGTGGCGCCGGCAGCCCCATGCCCTCTCCTGGAGCTGTGGGTTAAACCACCCAGCTAGCGTTTTCCAGCATGCTCATGCCATTTAAGATCCTCAAACCAATTTTCAGAGATGATTCAGGCTCCACAGACCTCAACACAGCTGTCAGAGCAAGAGGGAGATTGTGTCCATCTTCCCCTAGTCCTTAGGGAACAGCACGCCACAGCCCTTGAGGTGCCTGAGCTGGCCCTGGCATCTCCACGCAACGTGGTGGAGAGACTCAAAGGCCCCCAACAAGCATCCTCAGCTTGAAAATGCTGGCGTGGTGGTCTCCACCCACCCAGCATGGCCCAGCGCCCCCGATCACCCTCGCCTTTAAGTGCCAGCCCTTTACTTTTTATAAACTCCAGCAGGGAGGTTTCTTCAGCCACCCCCTTCTCCATCTTCCTGAGCATGCCAGCCTCCGCGTTTGGGTCCTGGGGAGGGAGAGAAGAGCAACCTGCAGTGAGGGGGGAGAACCATGCATAGCTGGCACTGTCTCAAATGCAGCCAGGCTTGGGAGGATCAGGGTCTGTCCCAGATGCCTTTGATGCCCTGCCAAGCCTGATGGCTTTCCCGCCTGTCACAACAAATGGGCGAATTATCTCAAAAATCACCGCAGCCCTCAAGCAGAGCTACGAGACAAAAGCTTGTCCTGCTCAGAGAGGTTTTAAGAGCTTGGAAAGCTTTCCTCTCCTGAACCCTGACAAGATACCTCTTTTTTAATTCTGAAAAAAGTACGAAAATTAAAGTTGGAGACAGGTCACCTCAAGCCCAGTGAGTCCTCTAGCTATAATCATGAAATATTTTGGGTTTGATTTTGACCTTTAAAGAATTGATGGTTAAACAATTTCAGAACAAAACAAAACTATTTTTGAAACTAAACCAGTGGGGCTTGGCTTTGAAAACGCTGAAATGAAACATTTTGATAGTGTGCATATTTTTAAGATTTTTAATGGGAAACTTGTCTCTTTTCTGCGATTTTTTTCCCAAAGGAAAAGCCCAGTTATCAAACCCCACTGCCCAGCTTTATCCCAGTGCTGCTCCTGTGTATGCCACACTTGAGGATGCTCTGTTTCGAGCAGGGGCTGCCACTGATGATGATGCTGCTGGCATTGGGGGAGTGTCACCTTGCAGAGGGTGTTGCAGTGGGGACTTAAGATACAGCCATCACCAGGTCAGACACCCCAGGAGGGTTGAGTCCCCATGGACAGACTCCTACCAAGGAGGACAGCATGCAGGAACCCCAAGAAGGCACCCATCCATTGCCCTGCCTCAGGGAAGGTGCAGGTCTACCCAAAATGTTCCCAACAGGTGCTGTTGATGCTGCTAGCGGGAAGGGCTGGTTTTGGTCTGCTGAGCTTTGGTGGTTCTGGCTTTCCAGCTAATGGTGAGGAAGTGAAGGGTCTGGACCTTCATGTGTTAGAGGCACAGAGCTTGTTTGGAAGACTTTTCACTTGTGAGAAATTGGAACCGCATCTCAGAAGGGTTGCTGGGCTCCCTTCCTCCCTCCCACCCCTCTTCTCTGGGGACAGTATTCCCTCCCTGAGCGCAGCCCTGGCACCGAGATGTTCTGGCCCTCTGGAGATGAGGTCTCACCTTTCCTTTCAGCATGTACCGAGGGAAAAAGAAATAAGGAATGGATGTGAGCACCAAGCAGCCTGACGAGATCAGCAGTCCCAGCCACCAGGCTCCAATCCACTGCTGGTCCCTTGGTGTCAGGGCCACTGTGGCTGCAAGACAGAAGGACCCATTGTAAGAGCTCTGCTCTTACAGGGTGAAAGGAGCAAATGTCTATGCAAATATAAAAGGTTCATGTGGGCACAGTCCAAGGGTCTCTCCATTGGCATGGAAGAGCAAATGGATGGGGGTGGGAGCTCCCACCAGTGTTGGCAGCACAACTAGCCCTGGTCGTGTTTGACCTCCTTTCCCCTGGCCAGGATTCTGCACCGCCACTCCCCGTCCAAACTGCGCCAAGCATTCCAAATGACTGTAGGATGGATTTAGTCAGCATCGAAGCATGCTGATGGCACAGGTTCAGCTCTTCCCTGTCAAGCCAGCCAGCAAGGTGGCAATTACAGGGGCCTGACTCCATCCTCCTTTGCCTGGGGCATATGGCTGGTTTGGACTGTGCTGCCTGCCAGGGATGTTGAGCCTCGACAGGGACCAGGAAAGGGCACAGCCACTTTCCTGGAAAAAATTGCTCTCCCATTGTTCCAGGCTTGGTCACTCTCTGCTTGCAAAGACCAAGGGAAGGACCCGTGCCGGCAGAAGAGCGCTGTTAATGAGCCTGGTTTCCGAGTGGATGAAACTCTGGGCGCCTTCTCCGGAAAAAGGAGGAGAAGGTGAGAGCCACTCCGTCTCCAGCACAAACATCCTTCGGCTGGGCCAAGCGATGCACACGGGAGGTTGACAGATTGCTTGGCTTGGCATGGGGAACGCATCTCCCCATCGCCGGGACGTTGAGGCTGGGAAAGGAACCAGCAGCAGCCTCTGGGAGGGAGCCCCGTGCCAGGGTGCGGCAGGAGAGGAGCCCACACCCCACCGAAACAATCACTCTGCTTCCCCAAACAGGACCACTCCACTCTGGAGCTTGGACGTCATCATGGAGCGACCGGGCAGAGGCTGCTAAATCCGTCTGCCGCCATGGGGAGCAAGCCAAGGCTTTTTGACATTTCCTGCCCCAGGTTCATTTATTATTCTTATCAGGCACCGGACAAAAATGTCAGGCAAGCTCCGATCTCTCTAAGGAAACACAGGAAAAGCCATGTTAATGATGGAGCTGGAGAGAATTCTTTAGTGATTAAGTTACCAGAAATAATAAGCACACACTGCAGATAAAGAAAATAAGCCCTGTGGTGGTGTTGTATTGGTCCCTCTCTCTGCAGATGCTGGTGAAGGGTGGTGTGGAGGAAGACGAGTAGACTCGAGCCTTCCCGTGTACCCATAGGGCAATGGTTGCCCTGTTTATCTCCTCTATCCCTGGATGCTTCAGATGTCCCTGCTCCTCTCCACCACTGTGCTGGGGTAGTGTGATACTTCCTCAGCATGGTGGCAGTGGGCAGACCCCAGCAATGATCACCAGTGCTTCAGTGCAGCACCATGAGTAGGACATGTCTCCACTGCAGGGCTCTGCTTCAGTGGTGGCTTCAGGACCATCGTAGCCTTCCTCACGGGGAGATAGAGTGGAGAAGTGTGCTGGGGTGCAATACCAGGTCAGGTCTTCCCAGGGGAGCAGGTTTTGTGGGTCATGGGACTGGTGGCTTCTGCCACCAGTTATCTCAGAGTGACCTTCTGACTCACAGAAGGCTTTTAGGAGAAATAGAAATACTCACCAATGTCAACTCTTCCAATATCCACAAAGAGCCGCAGCACCACAGATCCCAGCAAGTATCCAAAAGCAGGGCCAAACACAGCAATGGCAAAGAGGATGGCTGAAAAAAGGGAGCAGAGAGAGCCAGTGTGAGCAGGGAACAGTAGCTTCAATGCAGATATGCCTTTTGTCTTCCCATGTGAGGAAGGTGAGAATGTGTCTCACCACGTGAGAATGGTGTTACAACATGCAGAGGTGAGAAACCATCTTTTATCAAACAGCAGATGATAAGATCCTCATTGCTCAGATGCTGAACGTGGTGTTTCTCTAACGGGATTAGGAGGAGGGCAGGCAGCTGCCTCCAGAGAAAGTTCCTCTGCTCTGCTGCCATCAAGGCTATGCTGATGTGCTAAAAGTTGTCAGCTACACCGTGAATATCCATGATTCACTGTGACAAAGAAGGGAAACCTAGAGAGCAGCAGGACTGTGGCATCCTGGGTTCCCACAGGTGTTGGAGACTTTAAAATCTCCTACAGGAGGCCAAGGAAATAAAGTCATCTAAGTCCTTAGATCCAAACAAAAACATTTGGTGAAAACTTCAGGGGAGGTAAAAGATACTGAGAGCAAAAAGGCCAGCAGATCACCCTCAGTTCAGCCGAACCATCCCGTTCAAAAAACAGATAACTTGGACCTAACCCGTAAGGTCAAAGTGTTTTTGACTTCTTTGGAATGTAAGGATTCAAGTTTCCTCCCTGAAAGAAACTCTTTGTACAGCCTTCTTAAGATGTTCAAAAAGAGACAGTTTGTTTGAACTGCATTGACCATTTCTGTGCATTTTGCTGGTCTGGACCCTTTGAGCTGGGTATGGGTATGAAAACACCCAATCCCACTGCTATGCCTCAGCTGTGCACCTTTTTAAGGTGCACTTAAGCATTTTAACAGCTGCTTTTTTTTTTTTCAATTAGACAAGGCAGTGCTTTTGTTTCTACAACATAAACCTAAGTATTGAAGGGCAGGGTCTTTAGACAAGAAGTATTTAACCTCATACATAGACAGTAGTGTTCCCTTTCATGGGAAGATGCTGAGACCTAAAATGAAACAGGACTCAAAGGGCAATGGTATTTATGTTGTATTGATAAAATCCAGACTCACAGTAGCCATATCCCCCAACAAAGACATTCTTACAGCCCTAAAGTGACCACCTATCCTGTATAGAACGAGCCAGTCCCATTTTCCTTCATCTTCAGGACCTGCAGGTTTGGGAATCCAAAGGGCACTCAGAGGTCCTGGGAACAGTGACCTCTTGCTGCAGGGGGAAGACAAAGATACTCTGTCCCTCCTTTTGCCAGCCCAGACTGCTATATTTGAGCTGAGAGGATCGAGTACTACCTGCACAGGAGAGTTTCTGCAGAGCTTTTAGGTGGTGCAGCAGCATGCCTGGGTGGGTCTGGAGACCCTGCCAAGCACTCCAGTGCTTGTCCAAAGCCTGTCTTTGGGAGTCTAATTCTGAAGGCTCTCCTTCTTCTTTAGTGCTTACCTTGTTTTGGAACATCTGCTTTAGACTCCTAAATCTGACGCCTTTGGCTGCTGTGAAGACATTGTTCGTCACCAGGAGGAATCGGGTTTTTAAATAACTTATGGATTGAGCTCAAAGCTCATGTAGGCAGGCCAGCACCAGATGGGTTTTGCCATTCACAGGGAAAAAAAAGGCAGTTTAACGTGCAAGCCAGCAACCATCTCTTTGCAACCAGTAAGTCCTCCTGAGGCTGGGAGCCCCCACCAGGCAGGGACCGATTCCATGGCAAAAATGTCAATGAACGCTTGATGCAAAAACCTGTGTTGATTGGGTCCTGCAGGCTGTCATACCTCCAGTTAAACCATGACCAACCAACGTTCAATAAGAGCAGGAGACTGCCTCTGTGAAAGTTTCTTTACTACTCTTTCCCCCCGTGGATGGCATAAGTTCTCACAGATGCAAGGGAGAAGACCCAGCTCATCCATCTCATCTCCTTGCCCTGATTCTTCAGCTTCCTAACACCCACACCATAAATATAACCCTACAGAGAACAGCTGACATCAAGGGATGAGACAGCCCAGCCTTTTAGTGGGGAAGGATCTCATCTGAGTCCCACTGGCTGCTCAACCAGTGTCCACAGGTTCCTCTCCAGATGAGCACCTCTACATCTTAACCTCTACATCTTACTTCTAAGGTCTGGAGGAAACAAAACAATATACAGCAACGGTCCCACTTACCAACATACAGCGGGGAATTGTTTGCTTCTGCAAAGTCATCTACATAGGATATCCCAAAGGGCTGGATGGGAACCGTTCCGATTCCAGCCAGTAGCTGGGCGATGACCATCATTGCCCATATGCTGCTGGCCTCCTTCTGGGGATCCTGGGTGGCATTCGGGCACATAAACTTATTCTCTGCATAGCAGAGTTCAGCCTGGACCTGGCTTTTGTTACCTGAAAGGGAGAAGAATGAGCATTAGAAAGCTGGGCACATCCCCTGCCTCCTCCCACACTAAATCCCTAAATACCAGGAATCTCCCAGATTTGCTGAGTAGGCACACACTGTTGGATTTGGGATGGATTCCTCATTTTATTCAGCAGTTCTCATCACCTTTCCCTTCCTTTGGGGTATTATACTGAGGTCAGCATAGCAAACAATCAGGCCATGATTTTTATCAAACTTTTAAAGACAGGCTGATCAGAGAAGATGGAAGCAAATTAATTTCTCCTGTGAAGGGTCAGCCCTGCAGCCCAGCTCCAGTGAGCTACATTCGAGCTGTCAGCAGAGGATAAAAAGCTTTCCATCAAAGCTGCAGCAACGCCAGACCCAGCCAACTGACAAAAGCCTTTGCACAGACTGTGTCAAAGTCAGTGGAAAAGCCTAAATATTCATGGATGGAAAAACTTTTTCATGCAAAACGAAGGCATTACAGAGCAAACAGAGTAAGTCCTTTCAATGCTAGCTCTTCCCACTCTTGCTTTTCTTTTTTCTTTTTTTAAATTATTTGTAATTAGTTCATCATTCCTATCACATCTTCCTCTTTAATGTAATAACTGTGGATTTTCTACACTTCTGAGCAAACAGACACAAACCAAACCCAAGTATTTGTCAGGTTATTAGGGGTTTTCATTGGTGTAGCGCGGCAGCACATTCCTAATAGTAGGTCACCACAAAAATCCTTATGTAAGTCCATTTGAAGCCACATTGTCTAAAGTGTCCATGTTGCCAGACAGAAGGAGCCTCCTTTTTTACTTTACTACTGCAAAAGCGAGAGCCACAGAAGCCTCTCATGCCAGACTGCATGCTGTGGAGTGAGGCTGCTCTCAGTTTAATGGGGGCAAACCTAACCCATGGCTGGCTTTTTGTTATCTATGGTCTTTCCTCCCATGTGGTACCCAGGCAGGGACAGGGAGCGATGCTCTCTGGGGCTACCCTGCTGCCCTGAGCAGGACACCCCGCCCCTGAATCTCCATTGCCCTCGTCGCTCAGGAGCAGCCAACCTCCTTCCAAAGCAAGGACCTTACTTCTTCATGCCATCTGGACATGGGGAGCTCTTCACTCTGCTCAAGATTGCCATGCAAACTCCAACCAGGACTGGAGTATCTTCATGGGCTGTAAATACTGGGCAGAGACATGTACGGCTCCAGGCAGGGAACAGGATGATACCTGCTCCTCCGACTTGTTTCCTTTGCAGTAAGAGCAGCCTCTGTCCCAAATCCTGATGAGTTCATAGGGTCCTGACCATGTTCTGAGGGTGCCAGAGCAGTGGCCCAGGCTGCCCAGAGAGGCTGTGGAGTCTCCTTCCCTGGAGCCATTCCCACCCCGCCTGGACGCGGTCCTGTGCCCCTGCTCTGGGGGTGCTGCTCACGCAGGGGGCTGGATGGGGGGAGCTCCAGAGGTCCCTTCCAACCCCTACCATTCTGTGATTCTGTGATACCAGAGATGGAAAAGGAGCTGCAGATAAATTGTATGTTAGCATCCTACATTGGGAAGGGCACCAATACAGAGTGCAATTAAATACAGAGTTTATCTCATTGCTCTCACATTTAAAGTTAGGCACATTTCTGAATACTTAATAACTAGGGCACATAAGAATTACTTCCTTGTACATTTTAAATTTTAAACCAGACAGTTTTATGGGAAGTTCGTAATCAAGGAAGAACCCATTTGCAATTCCACATTATTCAACATTAATCTGATCTCTTTCCCATTAATATCAAAGTAAGCTTCCCAGTTACTCTGTGAAAATAATATAACTTTTTTCTTAATGAACATGAGATGAACATAAACAGAATTACAGTATTAACTAAAATTAATAGAAGAAACATGTAATAAGTAGGTATGTTGAATTCAGAAATTTTTTCCCTTTCATTATGCCTATATGGCTGCCTAAATAGATATTTGATGTGATTGACAAACTATTAATCTCACTTAATTTTGCAAAGATTCATGTTGAAGAATCTATTTTCATTCAGCCTGTGATAAGTACCATTAGAGTTTGAAGAGGGTGTACATACACACAGTAAAGCAGCAAATTACTTAATATTTCCTTAGTTTTCATCTGCACAAGTATTGGCCAAGAAGCATTGAAAATTTTGTCAGGGTTCACTAGTGGAATCACAGAATAAAACATTAATGCAAGATGGCCTGACGCATGAATTTAAGCTGTCAGAAAACTTGGCATCTGATGCCTGATCCACACTCCAAACTGGCCAGCTTGAAAACCATGGAGGCATTCACGGCTGCGTAGAAGGCAGGCAGCTGTGAGCCAGCGAGAGCTGGTTTTCATATTTCTGTGTGAGCGTTGGCACGCTCTCAGCCCCACACTGGGCCATCATTTTTAATAACGTTTCCTGGGATCTGGTCTTGCAGATCAGCCGTGGTGGTGCCAGATTTCCCAGAGCTGATGTGGGAGAGCAAAGCCAGAGTTTCTCTAACCCTTTGGTAGGAGCAGAGATTGTCAGGCACCCGTGAGCAGCTCTGTACTCACTGTGCTTTGCTTGCTGTCTGGGGTTTGCCTCCTGTTGAGCTGCAGCAAAGTCAGGACCTAACTAAAGGGAGCAACTTGCCTAAGGCCACCCAGCAGCTCTCCAGCACAGCCAAGGCTCCCTGAGCCCAGAGGATTGGGCTAGGACGCGATGCATGGGGCTCAAAGCCTTTCCAGGAGAAAGCATCTTCTAACTAGAGGTGGAACACTTTCTCTGGCTGGCACTGCTGCAACCACTGCCATCCTCCTCTTTGGCACAGGTGCAGGGGGAGCAACTTCGCACAGAACCAAGGTGGCTTAGGGTTTTCAGAGGTGGCAATCCCCAAGGAGGCTAAGGCTCAGGCTCATCGGCATCCCAGGGATTCAGGGGCTGAAGTCACTTTGGGAAGACCAGAGCCAGCCTTGTGATGCAGGCTCTTCTGCGTGTTGCATTCTGCATGGGAACTGGAGCTGTTGTCACACACACTAGCTTGTTCGCAAAGCCTGCCCAGTTAAACCAGTATCCCTCCTTAGGACTGATCCTAAGGCTTATTGGCTAGAGCAGAACAGGCCCTGGAGACAGGAGATCTTAACTCTGCTCTATCACCTACATACTGCTCAGCAGCAGGGAGACGACCTCACTACTCATGCTGCAATACCTCTGTGACTCCAATAAAGATAATGTTCCTTTCCTTTCCAAAATGCTTTGGGCTATAGGTGACCCATCAGCTGCATTTGTGTTCAGCGTGGGCTCTCAGCAGGGCTGCAGGGAAGCCAGGCGGCAGCAGGAGCATTTGTTCTTTTGCCCCAGCTCTCAGCTGCCTGTAGTCAGACCACCAAGAGCAACGTCATGCACAAAAACCAGAAGAAAGGAGACGAAGATCAAAGCCTAGCTGGTGCGACAAGGCATACACACACATCAAGACTTGCTTTCAAGCCTTCTTATCAGCCAGATGATCTGCTTTGCCCTCAGAGCACATGAATACTGACCTACAGTGCCACATCTATTAACTTCTTGAGCAAATAAGGGCTATCCAAATAAGACTGATGGCAAGAACTGTTCTGGTATGAATTCAGCTCAGCATTCAGAAAAGCATGAAGACTCAGTGGCAAGGTGCCGCAGAGCCTTTCAGCCCCCTCAGGAAATGCACCCGTGCCCCCAAAAAGCCAAAAGTGAAGGGATTTGTCCACAGTCACACAGGATATCAGCAGCAGAACCAGCATCTCCTGCATCCCAGGGCTTCTGCCCCAAATCCACTGCCCT
Organism: Anhinga rufa; assembly: GCA_013400875.1. Classification (NCBI taxonomy): domain Eukaryota; kingdom Metazoa; phylum Chordata; class Aves; order Suliformes; family Anhingidae; genus Anhinga; species Anhinga rufa. The sequence continues at coordinate 73,600 of VZTV01005425.1, read as the reverse complement.
CTCAGCAGCTCTCTCTGCTCACAGTTGGTTTTACATTCTCTCCCTGGCTGGCTTTTTGGATAGCTAAATGACGTGTCATTGTTAATAACAACGCTGTCATCGTTAGCCAGTAATGCAGCTTTAGAGCTGCAGCTGGGGCTCTTCCGATGCCACAGAAAGCAAACCTATTTCCAGGATACTCAGGAGCAGGTCAGAGGGACCCACAACACCCATGCAGAAAGCAGGGACAACGTGTGCTTAGAGATCTGAAGAGATACAGGTGGGCACAGCCAAGAGAGAAGCATGTTAAAAATAGCATATTAAGCTTGTTAAACAATTAGTTTTCAAGTATATTTTGTAGTATCCACGTGGAAGGACATGCTCTCTCACTGAATGTGGAACCTCCTTACAAATATTCCTGGGGTGACATGTGCGTGTGGGATGATGGCTATCTCGGGGTGGTCTCAGCAAGCTCCCTGGGCACTGATGGGAGGGAGAGAGAGGTGTCTTGGCAGCCTAAAGAGAGAGAGATCCTTTCTGCTGAACTTGAAACACAGACTGCTCCCTCTGGAGGCCTTCAGGAGCATCTCTGGGGAATTTAGGTACTTCACCATGACCACAGCACTCTGGCACCTGAAACCATGACTTGAACGATGTGTGCAGAAGAGGTGGAAGGGCTGCCACGTGTAATTATTGCATTCAGAAGGGGTTGCAAAACTATGCTGAAGTCAGGCTTAAAATAGAAAATCTCTGCTTTAAGTCTTTCCCTCCAAACACTGTTTAAATTGTGTGTGCGCTGGATACAACCCCTCTTTTTGGGTAGGCACAGGTAAACCAGCCCAGAGCAACTGGAGATGGGTTTGTGCTGGGACGTGGTGATAAGGGTGAAGGCACTTACCAGCACTAAGTGTGGTGTATTCATAAGGGTCTGATAGGAAGTGGGGCAGGGTAACCAGGAATGCTCCCAGAGCCAGCAGCAGCCCCCCCATGCCAATCACCCGTGGGCGATGAACTCGGCTGCCGAAGTAGCTGACAAAGATGATGAGGATCACATTGCCGATCTAGAAAGGGCACAGTGAAATGGGGAGAATGTTAGAAGATGTCATGGAGAAAGTCAGGACTCTGTAACTGGTCCCCCACAACTGTGTCTGGGTGGGTGGAGAGCTCTCTTATCAGGTGGTGTTTGACCCCCGACAAGAGCAGGAATGGAACCGCCCTTCACCCTGCACATTCACAGCAAGCCAGCGCTTCCTTCTCATCAAAAGCCATCAGGCCAGCTCCTTGGCTTCTGTCACCCATGTGCATCCCTTGTTGTCATGGACAGCTTCACAACCTCCCTGTGGTCTGGCTGGGGCTTTTTTCAGCACCCACACATGCCCCCCACCCCATAGGATGTGGCATAAACTAATGATTACCCCAAAACCAGCCTCCATTCCCATGACTAAGCAGGCACGAGCCCAGCTACAAAGGCCACCTCATTGCAAATGTTTGTGACTCTCGACATTTGCAACTGCAGATATGATCAGCTAAAAACATGTGAAAACATGCAGCTTACTCAGGCAAGAGGATGAACACCATAAAATTACCATTACATGGATTTTGTCAGCTTGGGACAAGCCAAACATTATTTTAACCTCGGCATGTATGGCTGAGAATACTTTTTATTTATGTTTCCTCAGGCTCCCTTGTTTGTCTCTTTGTGGTTTTTGCTCTTGGAATTGCTGCAGCCATCAATGTGAAAAGATTGTGGTCCTGGACAGGCAGGGGAGCTCACACAGAGCTGGAGTAAAGTGCAGAAATCCCTCTCATAAAGCAGAGAAATGAAGATATATCAGTTGTCTGAAAGCTGTTATTCTTAACAGCATAGAATACGTCCGATTCCAATCCTTTTCCCTTTATATTCTTGCAGTAAGAGGCTGTTCTACATGATGCTTGCTCTGGAATTACTTTTCCAGGCATTAAACCTCAGAAGTAATTTCTCAAGCGGATGAGCAGCACACAGGTTACAGATATATCACCAGTGTGGGTGGTGGGATACTCCGCAGGGCTTAATTATGCCATTGTAGATTACCAATGTTACAACTGTCCATACTGGGTCTCTTTCTTTGCATGGTTTGGACCTAGTCACAATCAGTGGGAAGTCCTTAACAGGCTTTGAACCAGTCTTTTTAATCTCAGATGTAGGTGCTGGTTGGGGTAAGACCTGGACATCTGCTTCCCCAGGGACCCAGGAGGATCCCCAGTGCTCAGCCTCTTGGTGGAGGATCTCATGAGAGAAGACCAGCTGTATGCAAGGTGGGCTGCCACCAAGCACTTCTTTGCCTGTGCCATCAAAAGAGAGTCTCTCCCAGCAGGTCTTTTCCTAGTTGGCCTCGAAGAGCTACCAGAAGCGATACAATTCATGACAACGTGAACTAGAAAACTTATTTCAGAGCAGTAAGTGATTAGAAAGTGTCTGTGGGAAAATCCTTGGCCAGCACAGCAATAAGACGCCAGTCAAAGTTAGCCTTTTGCCACAGGGCCATCAGGAGCTGGGACCACTGAAGAAAGATCCTGGAGAGACTGCTGGCCAGGGTCTGCTTTCAGAGAAAGCTGGGAATGACTCAAGGCAGGAGCATTCCTAAAGCCAATGAAACACCTATGAAAAGAGAAGCTTTTACTGGAACTTGCTCATGGAGCTGTAGTTTTGTGGGTACGACTCGTAATAAAATACAACTTTTGCAAAGAGCAAGAACTGTGACCAAAGGTGAAGGATCACACTGCATGTCTCCCAGTCATGTCTCTGCTTGAGATGTATGGCATCCCAGGGTGTAGTGGTCTCCTCTAATGCAACCTGCTGTCTGCTGCTGCCCTCCAAGGCCACATCCTCACCACCTAACCCTACCTTCAACCTCCCGGCACATGGTACAGCAGGAGTGAAGTGTGAAGAGGCGTCCAAGTGTACAGCAACATCTGCTTCATCCAGCATGTGTAGGCATGGCCAAGGAAGCACTGAGTGTGAACAACCCTGAGACTCTATTTGGGGAAGGTCCCCCCAAGTTCTGGCTACTCCTGGTGGCCCCTGCACAAGTGTCTCACCCAGTTACCTCATGCAAGCTGGAGATGAAACCCGAAGAGAGACTGGAGAGCCCAAAGCGCTTCTCAATGGTGGTGAGGCTGCTCTTGAAGTTGGCGCTGTAGAGGAGCTGGGAGAGCTGGAGAAGCCCGTGGCACAGCACAAACACCTGTGGGCAAAAAATGTGCCATCTCAGTTAGTACCCTGCTGATGCGTCACTGCTGGAGACCATCTCCTGTGCAAGGGATGTGAGGGTCATATACACATGGACTAGAGCTGGCCAATATGGCTACATCTCTGGACATGCAACTGATCTACTGAAGGGCTCAGTCCTGGATGCCTAATTAATTTAGCTTTGCAAAATGAGTGATGCAGTATTCAGAAGAGAAGGCAAGGAGCTCTGGTTTTATCTTTCCTCTGCTTTACTGATATTAACATTCATTATTATTCGCACTGTGGCAACCCTTGTGTAGCCCTCAAGAGTGACCCTCCAACCCTAGGAGGACCTGTTGCACTGGGAGTTGTACAACGATAAACCAACGAGACTTTGTGTAGACTTGGTGGGTACTCCTGAGACCATGTTAGAGAACCCTGCAGCTGCCGCGCTGCAGCTGAAAGGGAACCATGCTGGTTTAAACTACCTGAGATTCAGTGTTTCCAGTCGGCCCCTTGGATTCACTCAGCTGTAAAGCCAATTAACAGAACCTGCTCCAAGGGGTGTTGCAAGAAAAAGTTGAAAAAGGGCTTTAAAAGCCCCAGAGGAAAAGGATAAAATATGCACAACATAGTCTCGCTACTGGAAGACCTCTATAGTATTCTAAAAACAGCATCTTTCCCTTGAGCCAGGCTGTGAGCCGAGCCAGAAACCAAGCCGAACAGCGGCAGAGCTTGCCGGGAGCAGAGGAGGGAATACAGAGAGTTTACAGGGCAGGGCAGAAGCGTGGTCGAAAGAGCCCAGGTGGTCTGGGAGAGGAAAGCACTCTCAGCCGGGGATGCAAGAGGCAGCTCACAAGTGTCTTTTGATCTATATTTAGTCAGAACAGTTTTCCTTTATTTTTCTTGGAATGGAATGCGTCCACACGGTGCCAAAAGTATTTTAAAATAATAAAAAAAAAAAGGGAAAAGGTCTTTTTATTTAAATTCACAGGAAATCAAATATTTGCTGAATACCGGAAGTGTGTCCCACAAAGATAACGGTGGGAAGCCCAAGATGATGAATGGGGGATCAAAGGTACTGCAGGGCTGACAAATTCCCTATGTCCTTGGCTAGGAAACCAGCAATACTTGTTATTAGTATTTATTTGAAATGGCGGTAGCACGCAGAAGCCCTAACCCATTGTGGGGAAAAGGAAAAAAAAACAACCCCAAAAAAGCCAGAAAAAGAATGAAATTGTCCACACAACATGGAGGATGCAAATGCCGCAGTTGGGTGAAGTGGCTTTCTGGGGAGCTGAGGAGGACGCAAAGCCCTGGGGATCTACCTGGGGCTGGTCAGCCAACTGCAAGGGAATTTGGGTAGGAGAAGATGGGCAAGAAGATGGCTTCTTGGGTAGCTTCTCCTGTGAGGGAGGACAGCACCAGCCAGAAGACAGAGCTGGGTATCTAAAAGCTTAAGGGATGGGAGAGATGCTGACAGACAGAAGGAGAAGAGGACAGAGATGAAGGGGAAGGAGAAAATGGAGCCTTGGCAGTGTGAGGGTGGGCTGTGAACAACCTGGAAAAGTAGAAGGAGAAAGACAAAAGAAAAGGGAAGAAGGGTCATAAGGACAAGCTGCTGTCATGAACTCCCCAGCCACGTCTTGGAGGGGTGTCAGCACACAAGCTAACAGCAGCCAGGCATCTGCCACCGCCAAGCGGGAGAGGACAAAGCCCTAGGCTGGGACTTTGCCCCGACAAAAAAGCTGCAGAGCAATGACGTGGGGTGTAACATGGGAAACCCTTCCAGACAGGGACAGAGTGGGAGCGAAACATGTGCAAGTAAACTCTTGAAGCGCAATGACCAATACACTCTCCACCTCTCACCTCCTGTGTTCAAAAACCCACCCCAGCACCTGGTCCTGCAGGTGATAGCTGGATCCACCACCTTCACCTTCCCCAATCCTGACTTGGCATCACCATGTAATTAGTCATAGAATCACAGAATGGTTTGGGTTGGAAGGGACCTTAAAGATCATCTAGTTCCAACTCCCCTGTCATGTGCAGGGACACCTTCCACCAGACCAGCTTGCTCAAAGCCCCGTCCAACCTGGCCTTGAACAATTCCAAGGATGGGGCATCCACAGCTTCTCTGGGCAACCTGTTCCAGTACCTCACCACCCTCATCACCCTAGTCCAGTCAGATTAGAGAGAGACTGGTCTGGAGCAGAGAGGTGACTCCTGCGAGGATGAGAAATGAAGAGATCTTCTTGCCAGAGAACATTAGTTTTTGCTTCTGCAGCTCTCGCCAGACCCTACTGAAGTCATTCAAATAAGGAAGTGCTGGCTAAACAGCGGCGGGCTGGGACTGCCTGAGATGCAGAGCAGCTGGAGGGAGAGCTCTCCCAGTGCGAGGCATTTGCTGGAGAAGCCAGGCTGTTTACCAACAGGGAGGGAAGAGGGTGGATCACTAAGGCTGAATTTAGTGCTGCAAATGTCAGCCTAATCCCAGGGTAGAGAGGGAGAGAGAGGATGCTGGCAGAGAGGGAAGATCAGGAGGAGAGGCGGCCTGACTCCCTGAAATGCCGGGGTTGGCAGGGGATGGGGAGAAGGTAGAGGCACGGAAGGATGGTGGGGAACCAGCACTGGCTGTGCTTCATTAGAGGATGGAGGGCAGAAGATAAGAGAGCCAAGCTGTGGTCAGAGAGGACAGGCAGAAAAAGGTAAAGCTGGCAGGAGATGGCCCGAGATGGGTTTATGCATTGGTGATAACCTGGGGGCGGACAAAGTGGAGCCATGGATCCCGAGATGCCCCGGAAGCAAGCTGGGTCTGCCTGCCATGAGGGAAGGCAAGGTGGGAGAAATGCAGCTGGAGACCACCAACGAGGGAGAGAAAGACTTCAGGGTGCGACTGCTCCCCTCTTCCCAAGACTTCTAATCTGGCTCCTGAGAGCAGGGTCAGTAGAAAAGGCAGAAGAGCAGGAGGGATGCTCAGGGGACCCGATCCAGCCCTGTGCTGCTGCTGGCACTGAGACCACATAGCAGCCTCAGCCCTTGGATGTGGAGGGCCTGGAGGATGGGAGGGGAAGGGCAGAGGAAATTTTTTTTGCTTGGGAAGAAGCTGCCACCCAAAACAGTCAGAGCAAAGCAAAACAGCCTTTGCTCCAGGACTTGTGCAGCTGGAGCTTGGCTTTTCCAGACACACTTCGGCTGTCTGGAGGCGAGAGATGTGCCTGATTTAAGACTTCCCCTGCATTCAGCAGACTCAATGCTAAATAAAATAACGGTCCAAACCTTGAAGGCCCTGAGTGCAAATAGTCAGGAGAAGGGCTTACTTGGAGGGCTCCCCAAAAGGAGCCCCTGCACTGCCTGACCTTGGCACTGGCCAAGATGCTCCGGCTGTGAAGAGCCTCTGAGGCTGGTGGAGATGAAGGGTACCACTCTGCCGTATCACCTTGCAGGTCCTCATGGGTCTCTCCCCTCCCAGTCCCTCTCCCCATAGCCACATGTTCATGCTGGCCACCCACAACCTGCTGGTCCATGAAAACCAGCACCGACCTGGTACCTTCCGCTGAGCAACCCCAGGAGGAAACAGAGCTGCTATCATCCACCTTCCGTAAGCCTTAACAAAGAAGGAGGTTTTAAGGAAGAGCCAAACTTATCCAAAGGGAGGTTTTCCTGATGCAAAGAAGGCACAAAGGCACCAAAGGCAAAGGCACGGTGGGAGGTTAAGGTATCGGGGACACTCCCATGAATATGAAGAGCTGACCCTCTGGAGCAGATGCTCCCATCAGAGCCTGGTGTATTTTTGGAGCTGCAGGCAAGAAGCAATCACAGACAGCCAGGGAGCAGCACGGAGAGGCCAAAGGCATGCACACACATGCACCCATACACACACACAAAATCCCCTCTTAATCATCCCTACGTTTCCTTCGGAGTGCCTGAGCAATTCTGACTCCATGCTGTTTATACAAGACACTTGACTCCTTTCCAAAACACACTTCATTTATAAGGAAAGCAAACGCCTGGGGGAAGGTCCCTCACAGATATGCTGCTTCCCCCCCACCGTTCATGGGGACTAGCACCTCCCAGGGCAACGCTTTTTTGTAAGGAAGAGGAACCCACCCTGAAGAGAGGGACTCACCCCTCCGTGGTCTGGATGACACTTCTCAAGTTCAAAGCAGAGAGCTGGCAGCTGTTCAGTCAATCCCAACCCAAACCTCCTTCAGAGGAGACGTGTTCAACAAATACTCGACCTGGAGGGCTGCTGGGGCTGAGGCGGGGGCAGGCCGGGCTGGAAGCAGCTCCCAGACATAAGGATGCAGCAGCAAAGCTGAGATCCTATATGGGCACCAAGATGTCCCCGTGGGATGCCAGGTATGGCCACAGTGGCTGGTGCACTCCTGGGAGATGTCTGAGACAGTGTTTCAGCCCACTTGCACCCTTTCCACTTCCCTGAAGCTCACAGGGAATAAAATAAGGCTCTGGGAGGAGAAAGGGAGTCTGCCAGCCTCATGCTGAACCCATAAAGGAGACATGGATGAGGAAGCCAGAGCCAGGGGGTAAACCTGTCCTTGAGGTAGGTGTTCTTGGGGTCAGAATCTTTTGGAGTCAGAGGGAGGCTGCTGCTCCCGGGGCTGGATGTGTGCACTGGGAGTAAGCACTGTTGCAGGCAGCGCTGGTAGGCAGCAGGCACTTGCACTACCTCATGTCACATACTGGGTCTAATAAGCTGTATTCCCTTATCTCATTTCTCTCTCTTTCCATATTGCTTATGTAAGATAATGCACTGCCAACACTGTCACTGGCCTTAACAAACAAACTGGACTTTAGAAAAGCCTATTACGAAAGGTGGACTGTTTCATAAGAGGTTTTTTGGGGGGGCAGGCTGGGGGAGCATCCCTTGGTCACCAAGGCAGCCAATAAAATGCTTGGCAAGTTGGGTTAAATAAGAAAAAAACCCAAACATGAAGTGCTTGGTAACCTCAGTATGCATGTGTTGGACATGGGTCCGAATCAAGGCCATGTAAAAAAAAAAATCAGGTTTGTTTTTATTTCAAGGATTGAACTGCCTCTGTGGAATCACCAGAAGCCAGGAGGCTCCTCCAGGATCCCTCCTCTGCAGGGACCGGGGGTTTGGGAAGATGCTGCTACATACGGCACAGCCACTGCCCCTTCCTCTCTGCCACCTGGAGGAGTGAGTTAAGGGTTCATTCCTTGCTCTGCAGCAGCATTCATGTCCAAAGTCATCTCTCACCTAGTTTTTCAGTGTCCTCACCTTGGCAGCCCTGCCTGGAGACAGAGAAGGTGGAAACGTTATTGATGCAGCTCACCCTGTGAGGAGAGAGCATTGGCAGCTCCTGGCTCTGGCTCTCACATACAGGCACCAGTGCTAACCTCTGTGCCCAACAGCCTTCCCACAGCAGTGCTGCTAGCAGTGTGGATGGAAAGAGGCTTAATTCATTACGTGGATGCAAGAGCTGCCTGGGGAGCTGTAAAGAGGAGTGGAGATCCTTGCAGAACCTATCATACTGCTCCCAGCTGATTGATGACACTGAGATAGGACATGGCCAAGAGCACTTGTTGCAGGAAGGCACAAAATGAATCTCGCTGGAGTAAATGGAAAGGACCAGGAGTAAGGATGCTCTGTTAGCTTTTTCCCTCCACATATTACTATTAGAGTTGCATTTTGGGCTCTGGAGGGCCAAAGCAAAATTGTTTGACCTCAGTGGAAAGTCACAGCCCAAAGGAGGGGACGCCAACGTGCCTACCTCTGAAGGCTTCTTTCAGCTCTCCTGAGCTTCCAAGGGGAAAAAAGAAAGGGGAAGGGGGAACTTTAGGAGGTAATAAGAATACCCCCAAAATTTTACTATTCAGGGAGAAGAGGTTTTTTTTTATTTTAGACCTTGTATATGATCAACGCTCAGACACTAAGAGATCCTCCTGCAGTAGGACAGCTGGGATCACTCAGTCCTAAAGAAATATATCAGCTGGAAATGAAATGTATACGGACATGCGCAAGGAAGTACGTCTCTCCTTGGCATCTCTTTCCTACATGCAGCTGCCTAGATTTGGAGATCAAAAAGCACCGTGAAAGATTAAAAAAAAAGTGCCACACAGCACGTCCCTTAGCACAAAACCTGTGAGCCTGGAGCATGGTCCAACAGCAGAAGTTGGCTCCTAAGTTTTATTTCTACTGCAAAAAATAAACTAATAAAAAAACCCTAAAATGGTTAGGGATTGTCTGAAGCACACCTTGCCCAGATTATTACTTGCAATCATGACTGTCTACTGCCAAGTAATCTATGCTTTACAACCCCTAACTGTCAAGTGCAAAGACAACATTTGCTTTTTTTTGCAATAAATGTACACATGGGGTTTCCCTGCACCATATCCCGATGCACTTGCAAGGTCCATGCAAGCCCTGCTTTGCTCAGTTGCTACAGGGGGAGTGCTCCAGGGGACATAAAAACATGACCCTGCCTTAACGTGCAGGTGCACATGGCAGATGTCAGAAAGAAAGGAGGTTTTTGGCTGCGGAGGCTTGCCGAGACACGACCCTCAGCATGTGAAGTGCAAGGGTTTGCTGCTTCCCAAGCTGCTGCTGAGAAAATACTCCTGCCTGCAAAATACGATGCATATTGTTAAGCAGCCTTCTTTCTTCCTGCAACCAGACTAAGCACATAGGTAGGTTGCGTGGTTGGGTCTTTGCCCTTTCATTTTTTCCTAAGGTATCTTTTCTTTATGGTGCATCAGGATCCGATCATGATTTCCTTGAAGGTAGCTTCAGCCTGGCTTCATTTTCCCTGACCCACAAGTGTATGTAAACACTCCTCTTGCATGCCCACAGCCCTGGCCATGCCTCCTGCTCCCTATCAGTGACACTCCTCTCCCATTTTGCTCATGATAATCTTATCTACGCTGACCACTCCTTGGTTGTGTTTGGGCACTGAACCACCTCACCCCTCATAAAATTATCTTGTTTCATGTCTCCTAGACCTTGATCCCACTAAACTTTCCAACCTGTTTTACCATCTGGCTCTTCCCCATCTTTTTTCTTACCCTGCTGCTGGTATTGCTGGTGAAGACCAGGTGGTTCTCCCCTTCTGAAACCCAACCCCACTAAAACCAGACATAAACACAGTGTCGGATCCATCCAAACCCAGCCTTTGCCTTCTGATGCCAGCACCATCACCACGAATGCTGGAAGACCCCAGTCACAGCAGTTCCTTCTCCCCATGCCACTCCGCTCGTCCTAAGGACCCTGCTTGCTTCTTTGCTACAAACGCTCATCCAGCTCACCATCTCTCCTTGCACAGTGCCCAGTATTGGAACGTCCTTTGATTTTCTTGCTTAAACCAACGGTTCTCATCAGCAATGACCTTCTCCTCTGAGTGCTTCCCTCCCCAAACCTACAGCCATGCTGTCTTCAGATCAATGACTTAATGAATCTCCCATTCTTGCTAACAGCTAAGTAAAGCAATTAATAACTTTTTCCAACAGGATATGAAAGCACAACTATTACATCTCCAGGCTTCTGAAATACACTGCTCTCAGCAAACTCTTTTAGTCCCTTTAAAGGAAAGGACTTGCCCTGATGCTGTTGGGACCTCAGACCCCAAGGCAAGGCTCCAGTTTCTTCTGCAGAAGGCATGCAGCCTCCCCAGGGAGAGGAGAGCTCCCTGCTCCTGGCCACTGCACCCTACATGCCCCCACCATCTTCACCCTGGGATGCTTTAAAGCCTTATCACACTCTGAGAACCCACAGTCTCCTCCTGACCTTGCTGTTTGCTCTCCTACATGCCTCTATACCATCCCTCTCCCCGCCCCAATATAGCACCCAATTTAAATCTGCCCCTAAGGCTTTTAAATCTCCCCCTGGACTCCCTCCAGCTGACATTAGTGACAACAACTCTGTTGTCCTCCTGCTTCCTTTTCCATGCCAGGTGGCCCACAGGGTAAAAGCCTCCCCGCTGCCTGCACTCCCAATCATTTCACACTGCTCCCCTGCGCTCTCCAGCTAACCAGCTTCCAGCTGAAACCAGTCCAACTCAGCTAAGTAACAACATATTTATACAGCTCTCCTTGTCATGTTTCTGGGGATCCTGAACAAGCAATTAGCTATCAATTAAAACAGCACAAAACCACGAAAGAGATAATAAAGGTGAAGAAGCCAAAACATCTGAGGCACTGCAAATAGATAACGCCTTTGAAATAATTCCTTTCCAATGGATGTCTGGATGGGCAAGACGGGCAGGGACATAATGATTGGAGACCGCAGTTAGGACTCTCAACTGGGGGACATCAATGGGGCCCATGGTCATGCATGGGTATCAAAAAGACTAACCATCCACTTCTCCGACTTTCAAACCTGTTTTGTTTCTTTAGGCTGTGAGATCCTCAGTGTCCCCAGTGCTACCGGGTGCTGGCATCCACCTGAAGGTTGGCTTCATCCTGCATTTGCCAGGCAGCACAACTGCAACCCCCCAAAATCCCAGTGCCAGTCAGCACAACCCTGGGAGCTCTGGTGAGCTTCCGAGCAGGGGGTTGTCCCTGCTCATCATCACCCATCTCCACCACCGCTGTGGGATTACTGAGATGCTCTAGGCTTCTCATAGGTGATAGTGCTCAGCAGCAACCTCCCAGCCCCAAAAACTGAAGGACTTTTGCATTCTGTTTTCTCTCTTCAGGGTGATTCAAGACAAACAGCCAGCTTCTAGTGGGGTTCAAACAACCCTGCCACATCTGAGAGGGCACTCAAAAACATAAGCATGATGACCAGGTTTATTCCAGCTACGAGATACAGTGCAGACAGCAAACATACTGTTGGCTGAGACAGGCGGTGCCCTTAAATATCAGTGTAGTCAGAGCCTTGGTGTTGTTTGGTGTAATTGCAGTATTAGCTGCAGTTGTAATACCCATATATAACCGGGAGTAACTTCCACAGCAGCAACAAGGAACTGTCACCAGCCACGTTCCTGTAGGGTACAGAGATCATCTGTGAACGCCTGCTGTGTCAGAGCACGGGTATGAGCCAGCGGCCACATCCACAGGGCATTGCCTCCCTGAGCGCCTGCTTCTGCACCGCCGGCAGTGCCTCCATCCCATCCATCTCCAGAGCCACCATCCCCATCCCGCTCTTCAGACCCCTGCAGAACCATTAACCCTGCTGCTTTCCACCAGGACCCTTCCCTCTCTGATGCTCGTCCCTGGCAGCATCATGCTTCTGCACCTCCAAACATCAGCAGGAAAAACACCCCAAGAGTGATGGGAACCGGTGCAGGGAGGTGGTAGCCCCCATCCCGGGGAACATGGAGGAGCAAGATGGTTTGCACAGAAAAATAATTTGCTATTTTTGGCCCCAGCCCTGCCAAAGGCACTCTGAAAATGATCCTGGCACGTGAGCCTTAGGGAATAAATATGAGCTTCCTGATTAGGACTTGGAGCCTCTTACAGCTAGGGGATTTTTTTGTGTTGGAAATACCGTCTCTGTCATAAACTGCCATTGCTTATAGGAGGATGCTGCATCTAATTAATTTAAACCCCTTTAGAATACCTGTCTCTGTGTGGGATGATGCCAGCAGCTTCCCACACATTCAGGTGCTGGATGAAAACTTTATCTAATACATTCTTTGCAGTGCCAAGTTCTGCTCATACAAACAAGAGCCATATAAACAGAGTTGTTTACTGTATGCCTTGCCCTCTGACAACCCATTCACAACAAAACAACTTCCCAAACCTGGAAATTCAGTTGTGGCACTTTGATTTTCTACTAATTTGGGGGGGCTGAGAGGATCGACAACTGCACAGAGGCTAGTGCTTTACTACATTGAAGCAGTTTTTTTTTTTAATGTATGTATATTTTTAACACAAATGTCACAGCACAGGAAGAGTGAACAGGTCAGGAAAGGGTGGGGGATGCCATTGCCTGTCAATCTATATACATTTGCTCTTTAAAGCAAGAACTTTTCACCAAGGGATGAGTGTCCTGACTCCCCACCATCCCAGATGGTACCTCTGATTCCAATAAACAGGTTTTGATAGAGCTCAAACCGTTCTTAACGTGCTTGCACAGTGCCAGTGCTGGTCTGTGCTAAATTGAGGACTGGTTCCCCTTGATTTAGCAAAAACCTGTTGACTTTTTAAAACAAAAGTGCTTCTTTTCACGTGCTGGTTCTCCCTTAGTGCAGCTGTATTTGCACCACAGGAGGGTGGTGGGGGTCTCTGGTGGCATCTCCTGCTCCTGGGTCACTCTGCATGTGGTCCTACACACGGTTGCCGCACTGGGTGCTGCAGCACTACCTCTCCCTCCAAAATCACCTCCTAAGACCCTCCGGACAGGCTCAGAGATGGGTGCCTGGCCACTCTGGGGAGCTCCAGGCTCCTTGCTCATTTTGAAATTAAGACTTGAGCCCTCCAGCTAGCACCAGACGCTGGGCAATTTGAGCTGGAGCTGACGGGCACAGACAGCTGGCCAGGTACCTCCCAGCACAGCCAGAGCTCCTGCCACCGGCAGGTGACACCCCCGGGTCATCTGCCCTCAGCCAAATGCCCCAGAAGGTCCTGGACACAGCCCCTGACCAAGTGCCCTTGGGTGTGTGGGGTGCGGAGCGCTCAGCCCAACGCCAACGGCGAGCACAGCCCGCATCCTGCGGCTGCCTATGGGATGCAGAAATGGGTTAACGTTTGTTGGGGCTTTTTCTTTCTCCTAAAGTTTTACACCCTGATAAAGGCATTGAGTTTGGCAATATTTTTTCAGTTCCAGGATATTTTTGCAGGCATGCAGCTGAAGGGAGCTGTACGTATTTCCAAGGAAGAGCATGAACTGCAAGAAGGGCTCCGGTTTTGGGTGACTTTACTCACCCTGAGCCATGGTCATTACTGTAGCAGCCTGGAGGGGGTTGAGGCCACCTTTTGCACCTCCACCAGAAGAGGGGTCAGGTCACCAGTCCCCTCCAGATGCATTTCAGAGTAGCCCAGAGGCAGCCCTAAATTACCCAGGGTAATCTCAAGCTCTTCCTCCTGGAGCTCACAGCCAAAAAGGGACATCAAGACACCTGCTGGAATAGCCCAGCCCGGGCAGTGGGGACCTTCAGGGATGTAGGAGTGGAAGACATCATCTGGGATGATGCCTCCAGCCCTGGGAGCCCCCCTGAGGGGGAGCAGCCTGTTGGGAACAGCCCCATGGTTCCCTACAGCATCCCACAGCACCCCAACACAACTGTTGGGACCCCACAATTTGATGAAACTTTTGCTGCCCAGAAACCAACCCCAAGCAAGTACAACCCGAAGAGGAGTGCCATCCTTCATGCAAGGTGAGGAAAGGCCAAAACACATCCCTGACCACGATGCCCTACCCATGGCTGCACGCTCCTGAAAACACACTTCGCTGGGAAACGTTGACAAACCCTTCCTCGCAGCAAGCACACACTCGTATTCAATAACACTAGTGCGAAATTACACCCCAGCCCTGGGCTTGACCCACAGCACCAGCACAAGGGGCTCCTGCCAGCTGGTGGCCCCTCTCACATCCCCAAAGCTGCTCTGCCCGTGGGCAGGTGCTGCTGGGAGCTGCCATTACCCAAAACTGCAGGCGGCCGCTTTGGATACCGACGTGCAGAGATGCTGCCAAGTGAGGCACAAAAATCCCCCCCACGCAGGGAAATCCTGGCCAACGCGGGCGGCTGCCCCAGGGACAGGAACCAGCACGTGCAGCAGCCTCAGTGCCCATCCAGAAATGGGCCAAAACGTGCCACAAGCAGAAAAAAAGACAGGGCGAGAGGTGGTATAAAAGCACGATGATTAGCAGGGTTTAAAACGAGAGAGGTGGCCAGGGTGGCTGGTGTTTTCTCATGCAAGCAGCGAGCTAAAGAGCCTGAAACTCAGGCAGGGACCGGCTATAAGATGACAGCTCCCGCCTTGCTAATAGGGGCAGGTGAGTAACTGGGCAGCCAACACCAGAAAACCCACTTCAACCCGCCGAGATTTTGCTTCGGTCACTCAAAATGCCCTGCTCACCAACATTTTTAAAGCAAATCAGTGTTATTACAGGGCAGTGTTTTCTTTTCACACCAGGATGTGGTTAATCATTCCCTAAGCAGCAGCACACAGTGTACCGGACGCCGTGGGTAGCTCCGCAGCTCACGGAGAGCTGCCCATGCCGCTTCCACAGGGTGTAACACCCACGCACCGTGCAGGGTACCACTCTGAAACCTACCGAGCCCCCCCAGCCCTTCCCATGTGCTGAGCGGGACAGACCTCAGCGGTGTTACCCAGGACTGCTTGAGAAGTTGACTCTCAAATTCCGCATCTTAGCAAACATGCTTCATTTTACCGGTGGTTTGTATCAGGGATGCAGGGACCCATGGGATGGGTTGGGGTCGCTCTCTGTGCAAGCATCTTCCTCCCTCCCCACTGGGGAAGCATCGCATCCCAACCAGGCACCACTCCTTACCTTGATGTTGCAGAAGATACTCCGGGAGCAGGTGCCGGACCTTTTGGGGACATCAACTGGGGATTTGCCAGCTTCGGGGTGGACTCCCATCGTGGGGGCTTCCTGGGGAACCCCAAATAGCTGGGCTGCACACAGGCTCCTGTCCCTCTCCGGCCTGTCACACCGCCGGCAGTACACACAGTCCGCGCCAAAACCCCTCCAAGCCTGCAAGTGAGGCAGGCAGTGTGAGCTCAAAGTTTTTATAAGTCTGCTCTCGGGAGTGATGATGAAACCCTTTCTCCTCCCTCTTTTGCTTTGTGCGCAGAGGGAACTTTAAAGTCGCAGGAAGCCAATGCCAGCACGTAGGGAGCAGGTGGGAGCGAGGGCTCGCTGAGCCGCACCGTTTTGGGGATGAAGACCACGGTGGTGCAAAGATGCTTGCCCACCCATGGGGGACATCCAGTGCCTCGACCCACCGCCTGTCCCTGCAGCAGATCCCCTCTGCTGTGCTCACATCCAAGGCTGCAGGACACGGCTGGACAAGCCACTGGCACCGGCAGCGCAGCCTTCCTGCAGGGAAAGCGACTGGAGTTTTAATCCAAGTCCCCCTGAAGGGGTAAGAGGAAGGGGAGGCACCTTTCAGCAAACTGAGATTTGGCTGGTGGTAGGAGGGGGGAAATAGGGTGGCCAGACAGAGAAATCCTTCTCTGGGTTAAGGGCTTACAGAGAGAAAAAAAACCAAAAACCAAACTTCTCCTGCTTTTCTGTCACGGAAATAACCATATTTGTGAAGCTCTGGTTTTTTGCTAATACCTCTCCAGGGCTTTGTTTATGCAAAGCACTGATTTATTTTGCAGGCTCCTCACAGGGAGGAAAAGTGTCAGAGGAAGAAGCCAGGTTGATCCTGGCTGAAAGGAAGCCATCTTCAAGTATTTTGTCAAAATTATTGCTTTTCCCCACATAAAGTAGCGGGGAGGGAGGCGGGGGGACCCCATGGGAAACAGTGGAGCCTGCCTTGGGGTGCCCTGAGCCTGGAGAAACCAAATCCCAGCTCCCTGAACGGTTTCCCCATGGGAGGGCTGGCGGGTCCCTACGTACACCCCAGTACGATGCCAAGGAGCTAAGGCCCACTCTGGGCACCCGCCAACACCCATGCCCTGCCCCAGCACCTGCCGTGGCTGCTCACCACGAGAGGGTGCATTGCACCCGTGGGAAAGGCTCCCTGGGTGCTCCCTTCCTCCTGCCTCACCCAAGCCGTCCTATGAGAAGACCCCCAGGTCAGGATCCCTGGGGTCCAGCATGAGTCTGACCAGGCTTGAAAGCAGTGTGAAAATTAACGTTGCTAAGATAAAAAGAGCTACTTTTGACTGTCAGATTCCCTATTTTCTAACCCTGCCCCAGGAGCACCGCTTGCGGGGGCAGGTAGCTATCAGTGGCCTGCGGGTGGCAAAAAAAAAGGCATCCTGTTTTCCTATCTCTCTTTTTCCACTCCCATCCCCAAATTTGCTAGATCTGGGATCAGGATGCCATGTGAAGAGACTCTTTTTCCCCATCAGTTAGCCAACCCCTTTTATCTTCCACTCAATGGCAAAAGACAGCGTCAGCCTCACTGATAGAAAAGTTCAAGCAAGCCAACATCTCCTCTGCTCATCTCCCATCCTCCCCACGAGCCCCAAGTGCCACTGAGCTCATTTTTCAGACAATGCTGACATTAGCATCACTAGCAGCCCTGTCTTTTCAGTTTATTCTGCAGAGACCTGTGACGCTCACTTTGTTATAACAACCACCTCCACCCAGAAGCTGCTTCAGCTTTTCCATACAAATGTGTCTCCACACAGCAAAGCACACCAGGGAAGAGGCATGACGCCCCTGCACCAATGCTGCATCCCATGGATGGGGCTGGAAACCCCATGCCGGTGGGGTTAATAACCCCTACTACGGGGAACCAAAAGGTTGCAGCAAGTCAAAAGGGAATCAGGGCTCTCTGTACGCAGCTTCTGGTAAACACCTCCATGGGCTGGACGTCACTGCCCCATGGGGACGCAGGTCCTTGGTGGGAACTGACCACACATTCCGGCTGGCCAAGGAAGGGACAGAGGTTTGGGTAGCCTCTGACATGCTCTGAACCAAAGGACCTGGGTCCCCAGGCAGCACTGTGCTCCCCAGCTCTGGCCACCTGCAGTAAGCCCCTGCTAGATCTCAGATAGAAGGATACCCCAGCGGGGCTGATTTGCTGGAGGGCAGTAAGAAATCATGCTGGCAAGCCACGCTGACGTTGTACTTCTCAATCTGCATCTCTTGCAGTTGGTAAGGCAAGAAAACACCTGCTTCACACCCAGCTGTGAGCACCTTACAGCACTGGGGAACTCCCCATGGGGCTGCACACCTTGCTTACCCACACCATGCAGTGTCTTGGTCTGCTCTCTCATGAATAAGCTTCCCATGAATGTTTTTCCCAAGGAGCATTGTCCACACCTTGGCAGCTTATCTAGCTGTAGTAAATAATACAATAAAAGCTGACAAATCTCAATTTAAAAGTCCAGTTATGGTGGTTTCAGTTATTAAGGCCAAGCACAATTTAAGGATGCATCCAGTACTTAGTGTGCTACAGCAGCTCAATGAGGTTTGCCATGGCCAGCACAGGCCCTTTGTCTTGCAGCAGAAGCGAAGGGCTATCCTGAACAGGCTCTGTTCACCTAGATGGGACCACCAGAGAGCACTACTGACATCTCCCAAGCTTTTATCCCAGCAGAAGAGAAATTCCAGCCCTTGGACACTATTTCAGCTCTAGCTTTCTTACACTGACATTGCTTTTGAATTACAGACCTTAGACAATAGATTGTGCAACAGAAGTAACAAAATGAGACACACATGAGAAAATAGGACTCCTGCCTCTTTTTGAGGATTCTCACTGCATTTTCATTCCTGCAGGGTTACAGCCTTGGCAAGGAACACTTCGGCCTGCAGACAAGTGCACAGGAGAAAACTGATTTACGGTGGTGCTGACAAGGGGAAGAGAGTTTGGTTTCAAATGCTTCTCATCGTGCTTTGTTAGGGTGATACGGTTGATGTTGAGTGCCTGGCAGGAAAGATCACACATCAACAGGGTTTGGTTCACTTTACATGGCTTCTGGGGCTGCATTTCATTCTCAGCCTTTGAAATGAGTTCCTCCTACAGTAGTCACGCTCCCCTGGCCAAGACATCGGCTGGAAGGAGAAGACTTTGCTGCCGCTAACTGAGTAAGAGTCAGCTGCTTCAACCAGCAAAGCTAAATCAGGCCTGCAGCTCTCCATGTACACCACCAGTTAGCTCATCCTCCACCCCATCATCTCCCCTCATCCAAAACAAGCCATCAGGCATGTTTCCCATGGGCAGACCAAACTTACACCAGCGTAGCTATGCAGGAACTGAGGCAGGTCCCTCTTTGCTTCCAGG
Source organism: Anhinga rufa (assembly GCA_013400875.1). Lineage (NCBI taxonomy): Eukaryota > Metazoa > Chordata > Aves > Suliformes > Anhingidae > Anhinga > Anhinga rufa. The sequence goes on along the minus strand of VZTV01005425.1, from coordinate 54,562 downwards.
GGATGCTCATCTTGTTCACAGAACATCAGAACCCTCAAAAGCCACTTTTCTTCTGCTGGGGAGGAGATTGCGTCAAACTCTTTCAACATGACCACAGCGCTTCTCTTTCCCTGCATCATCCTCCTTACTTCTTTCTACCAAACAGTGGGTTGATGCTTTCATGGGGTGATGACCAGACTAGCTCTGCTTTACCACCTGGTTTCCATCTGGCAGGGACTGAAGGATCTCAGTTTTCCTCCACAGTATCCCCAGCCTATTCTTCTCAATGATTATTTGCCCACTGGGCCTTAAAAGGCAAGGTGTACCCTCCGACACTGAATCTTAGAATACCTTGAGTTGGAAGGGACCCATAAGGATCATCAGGTCCAACTGGGACTTGTTATTAGATGAAGAGACACTGCCTCCCAGCATGGAAGATGATTTCCTGCTGTGCTACGCATGCACAGGAGGACAGTCCCTGCTACGTTTGAAGCTGGACCAGCAGATCCTTCTTAAAGGAAGGATCCTTCTTTCCCAGCAGCGTCTCTATCAGTGACTTAGGACTGAGACTTGGACTTTTGCAGTCAGTATTTAATCTCATACAGACTTGCCTGAAGCACCATCTATGGTCTGGAGCCAGACAGCCGTGGCCCCAAGGAACTCATTTTCTATCTTGGAGCTGGCAAAATGTGAACCATGTGGACAGACATCCTGAGGAACCTGGTGCCTGCTAGGTCAGAAGTTATTTCCCCAGAACCAAAGGTGTGGATCCAGAAGACTCAGCTGCCTTCCAAACTCGTTGGCGACTTCATGTGATCCAGCAATAACAAGGAAGCCCATAGCAAGCCTGTATGCATCCCCCAGCCTGGGAAATCCTCTGTTGTTAGATAAAACTAGAAGCTGGAGAAGGGACTGGACCTCAGAATCCCCTGGCTGAGCAGAATAAGAGAATGAGATGTGATTCAAGCAAACTTCTGGTATTTTCAGACATAGCAGCGATGAAGATCCTACCACAGATGTCAGCCATGGGAGGAGATGGGAGGATGGACAGACACTTAGAGACACACATCATGTTGGGAAGACTTGGGGAGGCTCTGCAAGAGAGAGGAAGGAACAAAAGCAGGATCAGAGCCCTACATAGAGCTCATAAAGCGAGCAGCCCTAGAGGTGATCGCCCAAGATGTGCTGGGTCTCCTGCTTTGTGGGTGGCGCTGTCGCAAGCAGGATTAGGAAGGGAGTGAAAGGTGATCTCTGTATTTACTCGGGAACCTTGCACAGCTTAAAAAACAAACTTCCTGGAGCCGTGTGACCCCAAATTTACTTGCTGCACACCAGTACCAGGACAGCACAAGCCTCTGCAGAAGCAACCGCGAAGCCCCCAGGGCTCCTGGAGGGTTTCAGGCTTGCAAGTACAAACATTGCTCTGGGAATGTGGATTAAAAACAACCCCCTCTGCGTTACCAGAGCCAGCCCCTGGAGTTGTAGCCAAACCCACCCCCTGGAAACCCCATTTATTCTCCAGGGCTGGTGGTGTGGCACAGCGGGGGACAAGGACCAAGGGAGATGGGGTGGGCAGCATGCATTAGTGGTTCCTGCCAATGTCTGCGGTTGCAATGGAAATTACAGACCGTGACAGGCTGGGTTTAATTTACTAGTAACGTATATTTGATCTGGAGCAGAAATACTGGTCAGAGGGAGGTACACAGCCGTACCTGAAGAACAGGCTCGGCTGGCTTACAGCCTGACCTGCTCCTAGGGATGGAGAGTGAAGGGAAGGTGGCTTACCAACACCCGAGGAGGTGGTCCAGCCCTCGGGGAGGGGGTACCATGGTCCCCATGGTGGAGAGACATATACAGAGGAGCTTTTGGGATAAGCAACAGCCAAGCCCCACAGTGGGACGCAACATTGCTTACCCTCTGGCCGAGGCCACCACCAGCCCTGCAGGGAAGACAGCCATGCCCAGAGATTAGGAGTGAGGTCAAAGCGGGATGGGAGAACAGGTAGTTCATACTGAAGATGATGGCAGAGGTATGTGTCAGCATTAAAGCATCCCTCCCATGGTTGGCTGCCCACAACGAGCTAACCTGAAGCAGAGGATATTTGTCTGCACTGCTGACTAATAAATACATTAAGCAACTCTGTTGTGTTCTCCATCGCATATGCAAACCCAGTCCATCAAACCTCTTGCAGGGCAATTACAGAGAAAGGTGCATTCTGAAGAAATAAAAGGGAAGGCACGCTTTGCAGGGCTGCAATTACACCATGAGGGTGACAGCAGAGCCTGGAAACTAGGAAGCTCTGATTTTGGCAGGCTGAATCTTTAAAAAGAGCAGAGAGGAAAGCAGAAGGTTCCTCCACTTTTAAGAGAGCTATAAGTGAACAGGGGAGTGGAGGAAATGCTTCTAAATGAGTGCTGGTGGGGCTCTTAAGTAGCCACTTTCTTTTCCTCTGCCTTTTCTGTTTTAAGTAAGTCTTGTTTACGATGAGGCCACTTGAGTCTCACCATCAGTTGAATCCCTGCCGTAATATACTAAAGGCTCTTAAATTAAAGTGGAGATAACCTAATGTGTGGATTATTTTGGTGGGTCCCCATTGGACCAGCCAACTCTCCTTTCCCCATAATAGCTTTTCCACCTCTTCTCTCTCTGTAACAGCTTTCGGAGATGCCAGCCCCCAGGTGTCACATGTGGGTCCTTTTGCTCAGCACGTTCCGGAGGAGAAACTCTGATAGTTGGTAAAAGGAGGAGGTGGGAGATTGGAATTAAGATTATTTATTCCACACCCTCCCCAGATAGTCATTTGCATGACATTTGCATGCACAATAAATGCTGTATCACCATAAACAACAGCAATCACAGGGATGGAAGATGATGTGCATCACTCAGTGCAACGTGGGTGCTGTGAATACCAGGGGTCAGCACCCAGCAGGGCTATGCCAGTGAGGACCCTGCAACCCTCACACCCTCCAGCCATCACTGTAAAGCCCTCCTGACACGCTCTGAGTACAGTATTCAAACTAACCAGCTGTTTGTAGTCGGGCCAGAGCCCTGGCCTTCGCTGCAGGATATGTTCTGCAAATCCAGAACAAAGAGACAGCCCTTGCCTTGAAGGATTTGCAATCTGAAGCATCAGTATCCTGTAGTAAAAGCAATTAAATGAGGCAGACAAGGATCTGACTGTGTCATTCAAAGCAGGATTGCATTTCCTTGAAATTGCTTCGAGTGATTGTGATGAGACAGTCTAATTCAACTCTGCCCACTGCCAATAAAATTTAGTCAGTAAATACTTCAGTAACAATGCCCCTAAGCAAGACTTCTGCAGCCTAGAAGGGTAGAAAGTAAAATATTTTTGTAAAATTCCTTAACCCTGATTCTTCCATGGACCTACATACCCAGGGGAGACAGACTTTTCCAGGCTCTCCTGTGCCTTGAAATCAGTTGCAGGGCAATTCTGTTATTTCACACCACAAACAGACTGCATCCAGCAGCACCAAAACCTCCTGCTGCTTATAGATATGTTGTTAAAACCCTAGTAGCAGGTCTAGAGAGATGCATCCTAAGGGTGAGGGGAAGATGTGTGACCAAAGTAGACCTTGAGCAGCTCAAGGAGGCTCCTATCCAGAAGGATATCCCATGCCCTGGCTGCTGGCAAGTGACACATCCCAGCACAGGAGAGGAGGAGGTGACATCTCAGCATCACCTACCTCAACCACTGCTCTCCATTGGGTGCAATCCAGAAACACTGGCCTCTCCAGGAAAAGAGCTGATGGAGAGCTCACATTTCAGCCTCCTCCTCCTATTATGAAAGCCTGGCAGGTGATGTATGAGATGCATCACCGGGAGTGATGCGGCACTCTCTTATTCACTCCTGGTGATGCTCTCTGACAGACAAGGGATCAACGTGATGACAGACACCCCACAAAAGCCCCACGAAGGGGCAGAAGGGCTGAGACTGTTTCCGAGACGGGGAGACCCATGTGCCCACATCTGCCATATCCTACTGGAAATCTTCACCTCCTTGAAGATCTGATGCTTGTCTGATATATTGACCTTTTACCTTGGGAATTATTTTATTTAGCTGTTCTGTCACCTCTAGAAGACCTATGAGTGCTCTGGCAGCCACCATTTGAATGGAAGTTTAAAAAAAATAAAGTAGACAAAATTTTAATGACTATTACCCCATTATGTGAAAGGAGCTAGTCCAAAAGTGCGGTGATTGTTGCTCCAGTTTGATCCCTCCTGAAGTTGTGGTAAGGACAGTTAAACCACAAAGTTAGGATGGTTGTCCGTTTCCCTCTGGAAAAAAAAAGGTTAAATTCAATAAAAAGAGGATAAAAGAGAGTGAATTCAGCACATCTCATTCCACAAGACTGTACTCATACCACTACAAGTCCTGAAGCTCTGGGCACTGTTAAACATGGAATAAGAGTTATGTGTTTGCAATGAAAATGGTTCAGTCTCCACTAATATGCAGCAAAATATTTTTATTATACTATATATTGACTTATTTAATTGACGATGACAACAAGAGTGCCAAAGTTGCATAATCTTTTTTTTTCCTCTCCAGCTACTTCGAAGTTTCATAAAATCTCCTTGTTTGGTTTGAAATCTTCCAAATTTCCCTGATACTGTGAGAGTGTACACGTGTGGTTTGGCTGTCACTGTGTAAGGGTCAACCCACTAAATAAAACAGCCTGAATTTCAACAAGCAGCAAACCAAAAACAAACCAATAAAACCCGTTCTCCTCACGCTGGATATGAAGCAGGAGGCGGTTGTGAGTAAGACGCAGAGACTTGGCAGCCACCAACCCTTGCTGACACGTGTTTTGTAGAGCTCTACTGGAAATTAGTTTTGACAGAACAGTTTTTGCGTGCCCAAAGCAGTTCAGATCTCTTCATTCCCCTCCTTCTCCAGAGAGGCTTTCCCAGGAGAGATGATGCTGCATGCTCTTTACATCCTCATGCAAAATACCTTTGCAGGGTGCCTCTTCCCATTGGGGTTCACTCCAGCATTGATATTTAGCACCTAGAAGCCCAAAATTAAGGTGAAGGCTTGGCCATACCTTTCTGCTGGCAGCTCTGGCTCCATTTCAAGCTGTGGCCCGAGAAGACCCAGGCATCATCCAGGGCAGGACGGAAAGCTGTGATGTCCATCGTACAAAAAGTACTGGAAACTTTCTGTCTGGAGAAGCTGGAATAAAAACATCAAGAAGGTTTTTGATCACAACAAGATCTTCTCCTAACTCTGAATGTGCGGTAGGGAAGGGCTAATTTTGAGCTGGTATCAGCATTAGCCATTTCAAGTCAAAATATATTTGTTTTCCTTGGAACAGGCAAGTCGAACTGGAACAATGGCTGGAACTGATATTTTGCAAGGAAAGATTTTGTTTCATCTTGAAAGGCTGAAACACCTTGAAATATTTTCCAGTGGAAATGACATTTTGTTTCTGCTGATGCACATGGGAATCATCCCATCACAGTTTCCATCCTCCTCTAGCCACTCCCCCTTCAGCAGGAAGGACCCAAGGAGACACCAAACACACATGTGGCACGGACCAGGAGGGATGGAGAGCCACCCAACCATCACCATCCAGGGTGATGGCGAGCAATACAAGTAGTCACCATGGGCACAACTCATGAAAACACCATTTTTAATGGGGAAAATTGAAGGGCAAGACATCCAGTGAGATCCATTTTAGGGTGCATGAGCAAATTATGAGAGGAGCCATGAGACCTTGAGGGAAGGCGAACAAATAAATAGTCCCTCTATAATCTAAATGGGCTATGAGCAAGAAAAAACTAGGTACTAATACGTGACAAGACCTCTCAATTCATAAAATAGGTAAACAGCAGGCCCAGGAATAGTTTTTAAAGCTCTTGATTTCTACCTGACAGTTGCCTCTTTGCACCTCCTCCACGGGCTGCTGGAGGAGATGAGATGGGAGCAAGTCCCTGCGAGAGCAGTGCCCAGGGGCACTGGTGTAAGGCTGCTAAAGGTGAAGAGATCCTGTTCGAATTTTTGTGCCGCTACCAGAGGAGCACTGGAAAGAAAAGAAGTCAACAATCCTGTCAGTTTTCCATAAAGAAGTAGGGGGATAGAAGTAAAAGATAATAATTCAGAAATCTGAGTCCTGCTTTGTTGTAGTCTCAGATTTGTCATACCTGGAGAGCTTGAGAAACCTCAAACCACTCCCATCTCAAATCCAGACAGAAAGCCCTATTCTTGAAAAGCTTCATCAACAGAGGAAAGTTTCAATCTCAGGTTGGCTGCAACATTTCCCTTTCACAATTTCAAAACACTTCCTTTTGCTCATGGCTTTTTTAGTACTATGGGATTAGCTCACATTCCTAGAGAATAATTTCAGAGCAAAGCAACCTGCCACTGTTTCCTTTAAAAAATGGGCTGATGACTCTGAAACTTCTTTTTTTTTTTTCCTTCCACATTCTAAATGAATGTGAAAAGTTTGGGGTTTGAAACAAAATGGGCTTTTTGTTGTTTTGTTTTGTTTGGTTTTTTTTAATACAAAAGAAAAAAAGCTTTCCCAGTCAAAGAGGTTAGAAACAGGAGCCTTTCTTTCCTTTCCTGTTCTCCTTTATTTTGTGAGGACAAACCAAGGGGTTCCCAAGCTGGGGAGATGCTTGG
>VZTV01005425.1:23342-47924 GCA_013400875.1 Anhinga rufa | reverse complement strand
GGGTCTTTTTGTGACAGGTTCAAAAGCAGTCTGTTCACACAGCCAGCACTTTCCTCCCTTTAGAACATCCAGACTGAGAGATGTGGTCACTAAGTGAATACTGATGACAGGATACAGTCCTCCGAGCATGGTGTGACCCCATGGAGAAAGAATTGGAGCCGGGGTTTGCAGGACTGGTGGACCTGAGCCTTGGCATGCTGCTGTCCCCAGCACATTCATGAAGAACCAGAGATTTCAGACACAGCAGGGTTTATTTTCCCTCTTTCATTTTCCTTTTCTAACCACAAGACCGAGGTTTTAGCCAGCATCTGAACTTCTCGGTACCTCCAACACGAAGCTTCCCTGAGCCTTTCCTGAAAATCACGCTGGTTGTGGTGACTGCAGTCACACTCTAACACCCCTCTGAGAACGGTGTGATGGAGAAAATACTTTTGCTCCTGGGCCACCTCATGGACCACTGTCCCCACTGTGTCAGGGCTGGAGGAGGGAGTGACTCACGCACCACATCTTTGGACCAAGTCCAGCAAACGCAGTCCTCTACCTCATGCATTTCAGCACTACCAGGTGAGCTTAGATTTAATGTCAGCAGAGAAACCTGACTATTTATAGCTACTCCGAAAAAAGTAATGATCATTGGCTGACTTACAAACAAGGAAGCAGAGCATCAATAAATAAATACATCTGGTGAAGAGCTGTCAGCTCTGACGATCCCGATCCTTGCAGCATGCCTTCACACTTCACTGGTGCTTGCTTCAGAGCCATCCCATCAGATGACTGACTGACTTCTCAGCCAGGTACACCTCTGTCATAGCTGTTTAACGTCACCCTAGAAAACAAGACAAATATTTATTTTTTAATAGGGAGATCAGTAAATTGTTCTGACAGCCATGATGGACCACTCCTACCTAAAAGAACCCTTTTGGCCAAGACAGATACCATGTTCCTGATGGGGCTAAATTTTCTCACCTTAGAAATTAATTGTTCTGAATCAGAAACATTGTGTTCCTAGTCTGCACCTGACCGCTGTGGCTGAACATCAGGTAAAGGACCTGCCATTAGGTTTGAATCCCAGAGCAAAAGGCATGTCTGAGATTCTGTTAAGAGGAGCCATACTGGTTGGCTGCACAGAGACCCTGCTCCAGCTCTCTGACATCCCAACACAGAGCTGGGAGCTTGAGGAACCATAAGGGGAGGTACGCTCCAACGTAAAAAGGACGTGGTCAATGGTGGTCCACTGAAGATCACCCAAAGGTGATCACTTCAAGGGTGAGCTGACAGCTCAGGGAGCACCCACCTGTTTTCCCTTGGAAGTGGCATTTTAAATAGTTTGTCTGCACCCTGAGCAAAAGAAGAGGTACAGGAGATGCTGTTCTTTAGAGAAGACACTCTCTTGAGCTCCTCACCCAAAGGGAGGACCATGCGCCACCTCCGTATGGGTGGGATGGCAGAGGTCAAGGCCTGCACAAGGAGGGGTTGGTTAGCATTTTGAATTGCACAGTCCTTCTGCAGTTCCCTTCCTTCTTCAGATCTCCCTGTGGAGCTGGTGTTAATGAGGAGTAGCTTCATCTGGCAGGGTTGGTCAATGCCTGGTAAGAATGCTAGAAATCTGCATGGACACCAGTCACTTTTGGGGGCCAGCTGTTGAGCCCTCCACAAACAGCCTTTAGGATGATGTCAGCGGGGGCTGTCAAGCCATCCCTTCCTGAGTGCTGTCCTCCTTTTGGTGAGGAACCACTGAAGTCCTCATCCCATTCAGCCCAGGTCCCCTCCTCCATGATGCCCAAGAGACACCAGAAGCCCCATACCCTCGTGCTCCCCTGAGCACCATGAAAGAAAAAGCTTTGACTCACACTAAACCGTATGTTATCCTTGCAAGTTCATTAATTTCAGTGAGGGATCATTTCCTCAATGCCTGGTTCCTGTTATTTGACCCCTGGCACTGCTTTTCTTTCTTTTGCAAGGACAGCCGTTGGCCCAGGTCACACCAATGGGAAATGTCAAGCTGGTTCTGGGAATCGCTTCCTGAAATGCGCCTATCTGTGTTATCTGTGCACTAACATGCTTCTGGAAGAGCCTCTTGACTGGAAACATTCAACTGGGAAGAGAAACAGGTCATCCCATCCTGCTCCTGCCTCTTCCTTGCTCCTTTGGGGAACTGCTGTAAGAAACAAAAACCTGTCCCTGACAGAGAGGATGACCGACAGTGGGATGGGGCTATTATGGCACAAGGTCTTTATCACGCGATGGCTCGTCTCACCACGGCACCAAACACTGGACAACACCTTTCCTCATGTGACCTTTTGTTCCTAATTTAAAACAGGACACAATGAGACTGCAAAGACAGAAATAGCAGTTTAAATTTAGGTAGAATCGACTGAGAGGCACCATTGACACTTCCTCTTCCAACAACAGTGCTCCACAGCCAGGAGGAAGCAAACAAAACAGGCCAGCTGTAGGATGCAGTTGCTGAGAAGATAGCCAAGGAAAGAAGATATTACGATGTCTGTCCCATGGAGACTCTCTGGACAATGACTGACTCATCGCTTATAGGCGGTATTCTCTGGGCTTGAGCCGTCTCCCCTGCTAGACCAAGCAAAGCAGGGGTTGTAACATAGCTGAAATAGGTGGAGCCCAGTAACAGTTCCTCTCTCGCATGACTCAGGCTGTAAGGCTACCTCCTCCCATCCCCAGAGGCCCTTGCATTTGGGGTCTTCCAGGGACCCAAGCTGCCCTCTTTGATTGGCTCCCGATGCCAACAGAAAGCTGAAGGCACCTGGTGACCCATCTCCTTTTCCAGTCCCACCAGATTTGCTCTCAGATGAACAATGCCAACTCAAACTCAGTCTGGGCACAAAGGAAGCAGCAGTGGTGGGAGAGGGAGATGCCATGAGGAATTTAAGACTAAGCCAGTCCCCCTCTGCTTCTACAAACAGCAGTGCCCATCTCAACTCAGTCCATTCAAGCAGTGGGAAGCAGGTTCCTAACTCACCCAAGTTAAGAAAAATTAACTCCTGCAGAGGTTGCTGGCACTGGCTGCTGATGGGGAATGCAAGCTCCGATTAACATCCCTGCTGAAAGAGAAGGGGAGAGCATTTCTGGTCTGTGGAGCATCAGCCGGCCACCGCATGCATGGTCTCAGCCTCCTGGTGTGTGCTGAGCTCCAGCTGGGTCCCAAGCACCTGCTTCCCCAGTCCTGCCTGTGAGGGAGAGGAGCTGGGCCATACAGGCATGCTCAGGGCCAGAACATGCAACGCCATTAAAAAACAGCAGCTCCTCTCCAGCCTCCGTCATCCCCACTGCCTGTCAAAGGCTCTCTGTGATTTTTCAGGACAGCAATGGAGCCAGACGGTCAGCACTAATCCCAGCTCACCCCTGGGCTGCTGTGAAACCCCACACCTTTTAGACCAACACACACCTGGTCCTCTGTGCCTGCCTCCATCCCTGCGACGTTCAGCATGAGATCCTGATCCCACCCAGCAGAAGAGCAATGGTCTTCAGGGCTGGTGGAGACCCCAGGCAGAGGCAGGTGCAGATATCACCCTGTGAAGAGCTGTGGGACATGAAAGGACTGTTGTCCAAAGCCTGAGCCAGGCTGGGAGACACGGTCTTTGATTAGGATTCGGTGTCGTGCCTTGGCACAGCTGCTGCCCCTCCAAGAGGTCCTTGGAAGACCCAAAGACAGGCACATCAACCAGTCTAGTTACTGATTTGTCCTGTGAGCCAGGAAAACTCTCAGAGGAGACACCAAGGGTCCAATACAAAGCTGGGGATAAGTAGAAACTAGAGAGGCTTTAACAATTCATTACATCTGGAAGAAAGAGGGGGAAGGTTACAGCCTGGTGCAAACACAACCCGTTGAATAAGCATCTGCGACGGGTACAGGCAGCAGGTCCTCTGTGCTGCAGATGGTATCATCCAGAAGGACAAAGCAGCTGGGTTTTCCGACGGTCACGGGGCAGTGGTGTGGCCTGGTCCACCACGTAATGGTCCAGAGGGACAAGATGTTTGGGAAAATAACTATTATATCCCTGATATAAGAAACTGGGCAGCCTCCTCACAGGTCATCAACACAAGAGGCATTGAAAGGGCAGGGGTTCAGGCTGTCTTCCCCTTCTTGCAGAGGGCTCTGCTCCCCAGGCAACAAGCCCACAGGCTTTCCCTGCCTCCTCCAGCCTGCACCCCTGGAGCCAGCCCTCATTGTATCAGCCCGGGCTTGGTTCAGCCAGGATGTTTCACAAGAGAGCCTGGCAGCACCGAAACAGGAGAAATCGTTCTGTAAACAGCCTGCTGTTTGCATCCCCAACTGGAAGCTGGCCCAGGACTCCTCGTTCTGCAGTGCAGACCTCCATAGCCAGAGATAAGTGGCTAAGCCACTCGCCAAGTGCTGACCAATAGCCAACATCTCTCCTGGAGGGACCAGCCATGGGAACCTCATATTCAGCACCCAAATCCCTTGTGGAAGGCAGCGGATTGTGCCCCTCATTGTGCCTGTGGTGAGGAGGGCATCTCCTGAGCACCAGCCATGAGATGTGGGGCCTGCACTTCTCTCACCTGCACCCACGTGGGTTGTTTCCCTCCAGGCTCTTATGGCCATCTCCCGGAGTGCTCCTGGGCAAGGCAGGGCTCTCCATGGCAGGGACAGATAGCCTTGATGGGCACGTGGTGCTGGGCTGGGGCCGCACTGGAGCATGGGCAGCCCCAATTATGTTTGGGACAGTCTGAAGATGCTTAACAGGGAGAGTTTGGTGCAGCTACAGTTTCCCAGGGTTGCTGCAGATGGATTAAGGAGCGCACAGGATGCTGTGCATCGGTTGCCAGCTTGACCTTGCAAGTGCTACTGGGTGTCGCACGTGGACAGCGCAGATAGAAGACCTGAAGTCTTATCTGCAGTTTGATTTAACGTACCCAGTATCTGTACATAAGGTCCTTTTATAAGCTATTTCTCACAACAACATACCTGGGCAAATCCAGCCCCTCTCCTGCTCCTGCCATACTGGCCAGGAGCACAAGGTATCTCTGATGGGTTCCCCATGCCAACGTTTCCCTCTGCAGCACAGAGTCCCTTTCCACTTACTAGACAATGGTACTATTAACAGAAGCAGCATCTTCTGATGACATGGAGTAAACCTGACACATACACGGTGAGAAGAGGGAAAGACATTACAGTAAAGCCTTCCCCACCACACAGTGCCGAGTCTCAGATGTTTCTTGCCCTCTTTTGCAACCCCCATGCCAGGGAGCCTCACCTGTGCTGCTGGCATCTTCTCGGCTCAGCAAAGTGCCAGGATAGGGTCTCACTTCAAGCCTTCCCAGGGTAATTCCCCTTTTCCTTGGGCCAGGTGATGCCAGGACGTCTCCCACTTTCTCCTGCAGAGTCCAAGAAGAAAGGTAAACAGGACACTTGTTGGGCTTAAACGGAGGGCGTGTGCCCTTCATAAAAAATATTTTGGAAAGACTGACTGGAATACTCGTATGGTTTCCTCTGTTTGTCTGACTGGGGAATTTCCCCTTTTCCCTGACAGGGTTTGGACCAGAACCAGATGAAGAGCTGGCTGTACGCTGCCAGGTTGGTTAACACAGCTGGAAGTATGCATCTGGGTGCTGTGTTTTATTTTCTCCCACCAATACACGTGTAAACACTAGTGAGAAGGGAGCTCCTTGGTCAGGATCCAACACTCGGGACTGAAGTCGGTGATTGCAGCAGAGAGATACCCCAAACCAAGGATGCACCCACGTAAAAGCAGGTCCGAAGAGGCATCATTTTGCCCCCGCAGTTTAACTCCCCAATTAAATGGGAATGTGCTAGGCTCCAGCGCAATGGAAAAATTGTGGAAATGAGACCAAAAGAAAAACAAATAAAAAGGCAGAACTTAAGGAAACCAACGTGAGTGCACATAATTTGGAAAGAAGTGCCACAGATTCAAGCTGGGAGGATGGAGATGGAAACCAATGGCCCAGATATAGAGCAAGCGAGGACCAAGGATCTACCATCACAGTCATGTTTGTGTCAGCTTGACGGTGCAGACAGTGTAACACAGATACCAGAGGGGGATGCCCCCTCTGTCCCCCAGCAGGGCATCTGTTGGCCTCCTGTGAACAGGGTGACCAGGGCGGCCACTTCCCACACCTTACATGCCAGGAGGCTCCAGCGCTTTCTGGTCCTGCCTCCCAGTGTTGGCCCCGTGCAGAAACATGATCCCAGACCCGGTCCAGCCTGATCCTGCCTGTATCCTACCTGGCTGGTCCCACCCCAGGCAAGCAGAGAAGGCACAGGGGATGCACGAGGGCGTGCGCTCCTGACGCAGAGACTGAGCGATAGGGATATCACCGTGTTTTCGGTTAAGCATTGCGCAGCAGGCAATTACACCCTGCTGTTTGAAATGCTCGTTTCACGTACATCTTCAGCTTTGCCTGACAGAGCAGCAAACCTGCTAATGCCAGGCTGTTTTCTGTGCTGGCACTCATTGCAGACTGTGGGCAGATCACCTCCCCATCGCTCCTCTGCTTACCGAACAGGTCAGGGCTGAGGAGATGCCCAGGGATGCGATAAGGAATACCTGCATGCCGTTAGCAGGGGAGGAGGCGCAGCCTCCCCTGCTGCTGCTCCAGGCTCACCTCCCGCCACAGGCGGTAGCCCCAGTGGCCACCAGGCCACTGCTAGAACCTGGCCCAGGAGAAGACATCCCCGAAGAACCGGGATTGCGATGCTGCTGCCTCTGGGAGGTGAGGGACTGGAAGCAAAACAAGCATTGTTTTTTTGCTTTGGGAGGGAAAATGAAAACATATCACGGAGTCAACTATTTTAAACTCACTTCAGCCTCTCTTGCCAAGCCTGGAAAGTCACTGCATAGCCCAGGGAGTCTGGTGGCCCCTTTCTTTTCCATGGTGGATGGAAATGAGCGCGGTGCAAGTAGGATATTTTCCCTGCTTCATTGTTTTCAAGCCATTTCAGAAGCTAAGCAAGTTTCCAAATAGAGGGGTGGATTAGCATCACCTTAATGAAAACTAATTAAACATAATTATTTAGCCTGTTGAAAATATTTGTGCTCCACCAGGAACACCCTGCAGTTGGCTATTAAAAGCCAGGAACTAAGTACTTTTTCCAGAAGCAGGTTTTCACGTCGGTTACTCTGGTGGCTAGAGCTTCTTATTGAGGCTTTTCATGCACCATCTGCTTATAAATATCAGGGTGGCAAAGAGTCTGCACATCCAACCTGATCCTTGAATTTTTTGGGGTAGGGAACCCAGTTTCATGGGCTTAGGAAATACGCAGGGAGGTGGGTAGAGTAAGGAGCGCAGCTTCATCCCCACCTTTCACTTTTTCCCTGAAAGCCACTGGATTTGGGGGTGGAGTATTTTTATAAGTCAGTTCCTCCCATGACACATTCTCTGCTAGAACAACTCCAAAACCATGCAGGCATGCAAACAAGAAGCCACAATGGAGTAATTTTGACTAAAACAGTAAGTTTTATCGGATCATCTCAGTTTACAGGATGATCGGATTTCTCAGAAGCAAGAATCCAGGGAGCTGTCGGCCCCTGCTTTGGAGAAACAGATGAGCACACAGCTAAGCTATTAGTTATTAAGAAAATTAAGAAGCCTGGTTTCCAGTGAGTCTATGTTTATATACATTACTTTCCTCCTCTGCTATCCTGCAGCTTTGACCCTGTGGTGCCTGGCTTGGGAGCAGGGACATGCAGCATGCAACCAGCAACGCTTGGTGGTTCAGGCAGCAAACAACGGGAGATTCTCCTCACCTTGGAGGAGAGAGATTCTCCTTGGGATGCTTCTCCATCCCTTCCCTCTGGTCATCCTCTCAGTTCTGAGGAGCTGAGTTACCCCCGAGCCCTTTGCAACTCATTCAAGGGGATCTCTTGACAACCACATCCCACATTCCAGATGGGAAGGGCAAGGGTGGCATGGTGGGGTTGATGCTGGCAAGCCTGGAAGCTCAGGCAGAGGAGGGGGGAAAACTCCAGGGCTGCCCAAAATGGAGGAAGCCATGAGTAGAAAGGCTGGGCTGGGTTCTTGGCACCAGCCATGCTCTTCCCAGAGCTGAAATAACGAGAAAGAGGAACTGTATGTTGCAAAACTGCTGGAGAGTGCAGGCAGGGAGCTATCTGACAGGCTTTGACCAGTGAGACCCCTGGGACCGGGATGAGCAGCAGCAGAGTTGAAACCCATGGATCCTCAGATCTTAGGCTTTTCACAACCCACCTTCCACAGAAAACACACAATTTTTAATTGAAAGAAGCCCAAAGTTGCCACTGCTCCAACACCCGTGGCTGGTTCAGGGCAGGACGTGCTGCAGCCCCCATCTTCTCCAGAGGTCTCCAGCTGCACCAGTCCCCACCCCTCTAAGTCCACCTGCACCCCATCCCACTGTCCTCCTCCTGTCCATCGGATCACACCCCAAGCATTACCTCCCCATCACTGGGCCACAGAAACCATGCAAAGCACGGCTGCTTCCCTGTGGTCTCTCCTCCTTGTCTTTTCTCTGGAGGCTTTGCAATGGCCCTGCACACGAGAAGCCTTGTCTTCCTTGACCACTGCTTGGAGTAAAAAAGCAAAGTGTGTCTGCAGGGGGAAGGAGCCAACAGGTTTGGTGCATTGCCTCCTTTCCTCCTCTGGTTGCTCTGCCTAATTACTGCTCCAAGGGCTTTCAACCACCTCACTCGATGTCTGCGCTATTGACTGCTGGATGAGCTTTGGCAAAATTTTCATGCTGGCTGGCTTGCTTCTGACAAAGCCCTGTTAAAATTGGGTGAAAGGGACAAAAATAATCAGGTTTCTAATGCTACTACAAAACCCAACAACTTTCAGATGAAAGTCGTATCCTTGAAAGGCAAGGGAGCTCCTGAGGGAAGAGCCAAGCCAAACCTCCTCTCGGAGTCTGTCCATCACCTCTGCCCGACACTAGGCTCTAAGCAGCTCTCAAGCAAAACTGGTGCCTTATTCCCAGGTAACTGGTGAATCTGCGGGTCCTGGCCATTGCCAAGGAGCAAAGCAGAACATTTTTCCACCACACCTCAGCTGTTAGGAACAAGCTCTCCTAAGCAGGACTGGTTTTACAAGCAGGGACCCAGCTCCTCCCCACATGCCCAGCACAGCATCTTTCCGAAGCCGCATGAACCAGGTCTCACTGTAGGTCCTCCACCAGCTGCACCGCCAAGCACCAGCTGCAGACCTGCTGAGGGAGCTTCTTCCAAGGTAGGTGGGGCTTGGCCAGCCATCATGCATTGCAGGGCCCCGCAGCTTGCCTGCCCTAGCAAGCACCTTCCATGCTGGCACCCTGAATCCCACCCACTCTCAGCCAGACACTCCCTGGCTCCTGGGGCCAGCAAAGCGATGGGAGGTCCTTTGCGAGCAGAGCTGAGGGCATCTTAGAGAGTTTTTGGGCAGCCAGCATTTCAAAGAGGGGTTTGGGACCACCAGTCCTTGGCCACCAGGGAGATGGCATCTGCCACTGTGACTCAGAGGAAAAGCTAAATCCTGTTAAGACCCCGGTATTCAATGATGGGTGCGATTAATCATTGTAACTAGCAAGGGGAGGGCAAATACTCCCTCCCATGCTATCATCGAGCCAAGACTGGCAGCTGTCCTAGGGAAGGTGTAGGCTCAGCCCAAACCCAAGCTAGGGGGTGTTCTGGAGAGGGGGATTTTCAGTATGATCACTCCGTTCCCCTATCAGCTTCCCTGGTGCTTCAAGGGAGTGCAAATTTTATAAGTCATGGATAAAATCACAGCAGTTACCAATACGAGTGTCATGAGAGCAGCGAGGTCAGGTCTATAGAGGAAAACAACAACTTATAGTAGTATTTCTGAACAAAACATCACCTCTCCTCCGAAGCCTTGTCTTGTTAAAAGTGTGCACGTAACTTCCCATAAGTCTTCCAAGTTTAGTTTCTAGGGAAGATTCTGACACGCTTGTAATGCCTTCCAATTTGTTAATCATGCTGAATTGTCATGGGTCTCCGAAGCCTAGGCTGGGCAGCTGGAGCACGTCCTACATGCAGCATCATCCCCCTGGCTACAGCCTCAGAGTGGGTGCGATGTCCATACCAGTTTGGAAATGAGTCCTCTAGGAATGTCTGACCTTCGTCCTACAGCATCTCCAGGACTAGCCCTGCTGGGCTATCCCACCTCACATACCCACAACAAGAGCGTGCCGGGAACCATCACCCCCATGCTTGTTTGTGGGCAGGGCACACACTCAGCCTCAGCAAACTATTTTTAAAAAATCCAGACAAATATTAGCTAGAAAATACCAGTTTCGCCACTGACCCCTGGGGTGCCAGACGATGCACAGGGCTTAGGCAAGAAGATAATGTGATGCACAAGAGGATGCTGCGGGCTCGTGCTGTCTTTCTTTGGGCTATGAACTCACATGCTCTTTTTCTTAATGTCTCCCTGTTTTAAGAAAGTGATCAAAGGAGTTATTTTGGTGATCAGGCGCAGTTTTTATGTCTATGAAGAAAAACTTGAGTTATACAGCCCAAACGTACCCTCCAGACCAAAATTTCAAGCAAGAGAAACTCCCTGTGTACTTCTGAATGCCTCCTTTATGGGGGAGGGCTGAATCGTAGTATTTGACTAATCACACGGAGGAATCCAGCTTTCTCCAGAAAAACTCGCCATAGCACACTTCTGTTATTTCCCCTCCTCCAGGCCAAGAAATAGTCAATATATTTCCCTGGACATCTGAAAACTCAAATGCTGTGCTAATACTCTTGCCTGGTGGATATCATCCAACTTTCAGTTTTCAAGGCCTCAAAAATATGTAGTCAGGAAGGAACACAGACCAATGCCAGTGGCACAAACATAACAGAAAGGCAACCTAAGTCAAAACATTCAGTAATTCACTCCAATGGCTACTTACATGCTTTTGCACTCTCCAGAGAAGGGGGGCAACAGAAAATAACTTAGTTTGAAAAGTCAAAGCAGCAGATTTACAGAGTCCTTTGACCCTCCTGGCCATGGGCTTTCAGCTCTATCCACAGACCTGAAATGGCTTTCAGGGTTTCCACTTCCCAGGTATGACCCAGGTTGAGCTTCAGGACAGTTTCCACCAAGTTGGTTTCTAAGCCAGGAAAGAAAAAAAATCCCTTCAAAGCTACTTATGGTAACTCTTGGTTTCTTCTCCTTTTGTCTCCTCACTCCCCACTTTGCCTTTTCTTTTTTTTTAAATGAAAAATATTTAAGGACATTAAAGCTAGTCCTGCCAAGCAGCCAAGCCCAGGGAGTGGAGCAACTTGTGCCAGAGAGGTGGCTGCCGCTGAGCAGCAGGGCAAGAGTCATTTCCCTTGCGGGAAGGGTTGACTGCATTGACCGAAGACCTCGAGCTGCTTGGGAGCACAAGTCCCGCAGCAGAGCGGACAGGATTTCCAGCTCAGAGAACAATTGCCATCAGGATGTGTTGTTAAGTTCACAAGTGGAAGCAGAAGCGCCAACAGCTCAGCCTGGAAGCTGTGGTCTCCACGCCACGGCTCCCCAGAGAGTCTTTTCCAGGCTCCAAATCTAAGTGAGGCTTTGCAAGACAGACACTTAGGAGCTGGACCTGGACCATTCGTGCAAGCAGCAACAATGGATGCTCAGCCTTCCCCAGAGCATTGAGTGCAATAAGGATCATCCTTTACATCTGCTGATGCATGGAGGAGGGATCAGTCCACATGAGACCTAGGGTGTCACTCCCATAACTTATTCTCCGGAAGAAAAGCAGCAGAGCTGAGCATAAGTTGGCCAATGCCAAAGTGGCCTGGGCATGGCTTCCAGGGAGCATCCTGAAATGGTCCCTTGAGGCACGACAGTGATGTCCAGAGCTGGTGCAATCCGGACAGGGCTGAACAGCTTCTTTAATGATATATAAAAAAAGGAAAGGACAAAATCGCACCTCTACCCTAGGCCTTGAGATGAGAACGAGAGGAGAGCAGCAGTCACCCAGCAGTAGAGACAACATCCAGCAGCTGTCTGCAGTCTCAGCTGGCTGGAGGAGATAGGGGAGGTATCAGAAAGGCAGGCGAGATGCTTACAGGGCACACACGGATCCTTAGCATGGGAAGGGAGCCAAGCAGTGCTCCCCAGCAAGCTGGATGCATAAGGTAGCATTTCCCCCCCCCCCATCAGGGATGCTGCCTGACCAGGTAGACCCAGGTTTGAGTCACCCAGCAGCTCCCGGGGCTGGGCCATGCTGCAGAGGAGCGGCGTCCCTTGGAGCTGTGCCTCTGTCTTCCTTTCTTCTTCTTCTCCCCCCTCTCCCTCTATGGTTTCCACACAATGTTTTTCTGCTAAGCCTGCAAGTACGCGTATGCGGAGACTTGCCCATTCCTCCCCAAAAAGCCCCCTGAGCCATGGGATTGACGTCAGCAGAGCACCAGCTGTCAAACAATGGAGATTAAGGCTTGGCAGGCAGTGCCAAGCCATGCGAGCGCGCGTGCCTCCCCAGGCAGGTGAGCAACATTCCCCGCCGAGCAGGAACAGGCACATTACATCAACTGGGCTGCCTGCACCTGGACACAAGACCTAACCTGATCCCCAGCGGGGGCCAAGTCATGCCCAGGCAGCCGACAGGGCTCGGCGGTCCCCCTGTGCACACCCAGACAGGACCCCCCCCAGGGCAAGGGCACCCCTGCCCTGCACATGGCTGGGAAGAGGCAAAGCCCTGGTGCTGGCTGCTTGTGGCTCCAGCTCACGTAAAAGGTTAGCCTGCATGCCAAGAGATGTACATTGCCAGGAACAGGCCTGGGGCACGATCCCTCCCTGTTCTGCCCAGCACAGGGACAGAGGCAATGACATGCTGCCTCTTGCAGAGGTGCACCCTGGCTCAAGCCAAGTCCTCGCTCCAGCCAGACCTCAAGAAGTTCAGCCCCAGGGCCCTGGACTGGGGTCTCTTCCAGGGCAAAGGCACATCTGCAGGACCTGCAGTTCCGACCTGCAGCAAGAACCTGGGCATCAGGGAAGGCGTGGGACATGGCCAGGCTGGCACCGGCTTTGGGCAGCAGCTGGAGCCTTGAAAACGGGATGGGAGCTGCTCCTAATCATCATGCTCGACTGTCCCATGGTCCAGCTTTGCACGCTAACCCTCCCATTCCCACCACTGGCACAAGGAGCCCTGCTGCCGGCAGGGCTGCTGGGACACGTCTCTTTCGCCAAAACAAAGGCGGGAGAACACAGAGGTTACCCAGTGCCACCTATGGTAACTCCTTTCCTCATCACTCAGCTCCCAGGCTGGGCTTGACCTCGACCTGACTGGGAAACCTCGGTGGCTGGGACAGAGGACAGGCAGAAACAGCCCTGTAACCAAAGCTGACCCCAAACTAAAGAGCAGAGCACCAGGATTCCTCCCAACCTCAACTCCTAACCAAACAAGCAAACCCAGGAGGGCACCTGAGGTTAAACAAATACAATCTACAACGCCCAGAGATATGAACACACAAGGATTTGACAGTTCCAGCATGAACTACAAATGCTGCTGGGCTCATGCCCTGTTTGCTGGGAAGATCTCCCAGCTTGGTGTGTCTGTAGCACAGGTGTGCCTGCTCCTGCTCCAGCAGCAGGAGCCCGCTGACGAGTTGTGTCTCGCCAGATGCATGAGGAAAGCACCTCACTCACCTAGGTAAGGCAGACATCACTGCCTGGGGACAAGAGCACAGCATGCGCATGGACATGGGACAGTCAGTGTCCAGGTCCTGCCCGCTCCATCTGCACCAGGCTGGGAACCCCCAGACCCTGGGGCAGCAGCAGGACAGCCAGGCTGCTGTGTCTCCTTGCTTGCACTGGGCTGGGCTCCTGTAACTCATGCTACCCATGGGAACACCCTTTGATGAGGTCCTGCCACTAATGATGGTGACATTGTAGAGTGACGCAGGCTGGCCCACACTTCCCCGAGGCGGGGCAGAGCCCATAGCAGCTCTCTGCTGGACCAAACCCAGAGCATCGTTCCCCAAAGACCTCCAAGCTCTTAGGAAGGAGGACATGCCCTTCAAAAGAAATGGCCCTGAGCACCACGGTGCGCTCATGCCCCGGGGTTTAACAACGCACAGACCTTGGAGGAGCCAGCAGTCAGTGGCTTGCTGCTCTCCATGAATTGGCTCAGCTGATCTGTGGGTCTCAGGGGATGCACCCCACTCCCAGGCTTGCCTTCCCCAACTCCCAAGGACCAGGACAAGTACGGAGAAGTCAGGCCCAATCCAAACTGGCCACGTTTGCTGGAGCCCTTGCCCTACAGCTCAGCCCAGCCAGGGTGGGCTTCAGGAGGTCCACTGAGAGCAGAAGGCAGAGGTGTCTAGGGCAGGAGCTGCTCCAGGGGCAGCAGGCTGGGAGGGACAGCAGTTTCTCATGGGATCCATTGACTTCAGCTCCCCAAGACTGCTCCCTGGTCTGATGGGATTCAAGAGGCCCCTACTCTGCATGCTGCACCTTCTCACGCCCTTCAAGCCCAGTGTCCTGGCATGCTTTGCCTTTCACCCAACTTTATTGCAGGGCCTGGCCCAGCACAGCCGGATGGGAGGGGAGCAGATGGCCTGTTCAAATCCTTCCCATTTGTTCTCCCTCAAGACACTCTCAAAGGAAAACCCTTGAGGTCATTGTTCTATTTTCATCAAGCAAGGGCATCCAGCACGTTAGGAGGGGTTGTGCTGAAGGCAACCACTCAAGGAGAAAGGTCTGACCAGAGAGGCTCAGGTGGAATAAGCAACCCATAGTCCCAACAACCACTAACTTTGCCACCCCTACATGCGGTGGCCTGTGGCATCTCGGCGTGCACAGGCAGGCAGATGGCCAAACCTCTGCCAGCTCCGGTCCCCCACGGTGGCTGTCACCACCCTCCCTGCAGAAAGGGTTCCGACAAGGTTGTTCTGCAGATCATTAAGATGGTAGTTTTGACACCATGGGGTTTTGTCCTGTGCTTCGAGTCAAGACATTTCCAACCTGTGCCAGGAATGTACTGAGGGCTTTGCTGAGCCAACCAACTTGAAGTGTCCGTATTCAACCCCAGCTTCTTTAACCGTGTGGTTCTCCTCTTCCAGAGCCTCAGTCCCACTGACGTTCCTGCGTCAGAGCTGGGCTGTCCCATCAGGTTCCCCTCAGGAGGTGGGATGGCAATAGGGAAGGACAATGCCAAGAGTCAACAGCCAGGTCCTCCTCTCGGTAGGAATGTCACCAGGGCTGCCGGCCACAAGCCGAGGGGGAGGACAGCGGCAGAGGACCAGAGTCGCTAACACAGCTATGGCTGCCAGTTCCTCCCCCAACCATAGGAGGAGTGCAAAGGAGCGCCAAGCATGTTCTGCGGTGATAGTCTACCAGTAGCAGATGCTCATTGATGAGGTGCACAATAAGGGCGTCACCACCAGCAGCATGGCAAGACATGCAGCTGCGAGAATTGCCCACAACAAATGAGAAAATTCAACAGAGCCATAAGTAGGGGCCCCAATAACAGATATTTAACAGCAAAATAAAAAAGACGTGGGACCACAAAGCCTGCAGACCGTCACACCTCTAGTGCAGGGAAGAGCTGCAGCTGCCACCAAAAGCCCAAGGCGAGATTTTTTTCAAAGAAAGGTGCAGTGAACATACCAACCCATCACCAAGGCAGATGTGCAATTAGGACCTGCTGTGCCCACTGAGCCACCATTTGAAGCCCAGCTTTGCCCTCCTCACTGGGCTTTGGGTCATCACAAGCCAAGACCATCTTTCACTGTCACCTCTGCACCCAAGAGGGTTTTTCATGCCCACACAGCTCCCTGGATGGAGAACCCTCCCTGTATAAAGACAGTACAGGGAGGGACCAGATGACCCATCCTGACACAGCACTCCAGTAAACACCAGGCTCCGTCCTGGGGTGCGGTGCAGACAGGTGGCAGGCAGCCACTGAAACTCTGGCACTGTGTCACTCGGGTTGGGTGTCTGCTGCTCTCCAGCCCTCCCTACACATCCTCTGCGCTATCCGAATTTCTCCCAGGTCCAACTCTGCACTTCCCTCACAGGTTCCCCACTGAGTTTGCTATCTTTAAAAAAAAAACACATCTGCAAGTGTTTTGTGCTCATCCAAGTTTTCCTCCATCTTCTAGGCTGAAGTTTTCCTGCTGGGCCCAGCAGATAGATCTATTTCAGCCCTAGTCAGGACATACCACTGCTACCTCCTGTGCAGAGCGCAAGCCTTCACTAGGCGCTCCTTCTCTTCCAAGGGCACTGCTTTCCAAGAAATAGCTTAACCGAAAGTCTGTGCTAACATTGAGTTTAGCAAAACAAAATAATAAAAAAAAAAATCATCATTTCCACTAAATGGTACAGAATCGGATGAAGGGAAGAGGAAGGAATAGCTTGTTTTCATTCACCCAGGAGTTGCGCAACAGACTGATGTCCTCTGCATAGCTTTATAAACCCCACATGTACGGCAATGTCTCCATGCTGGTGAGCTCATGTTAGACTTATCTTCGTCAGCAAATAAAAGAAACAGTCACAAAGCAATTTAATGGGGAGGATGTTCTCCAGCTCTCCCTTATCCTCGAGCACAGAGTGAAACCATCCCGCCCACGTGAGCCCCATCTCCCTCTCACAGGGATGCCAGGAGAGCACGGCACTCAGTACACATCTCGCATGCTACCTACCTCCACAGGTCCCCGATGAGTCACGGCAGCGTGATCGTCCCCTGGGCCAGGACCAGCAATGCAGTTGACATCTTCCAGCTCTTCCTAGCCCAGATCTCACTGTCCTCAATGTTGCTGGGAGCATCCCCTTGCCAGAGGGAAAGATGATGACCTCTCTGAGTGGTGGGGGATGTGGGGCAGCTATGAGAGATGCTGGGAGGGCACAGCATTTCCAATGCTCCTTGCACAGTGGGGACTGCCGTGCTGTGTCCTTACAGACTGTCCCACCATCCCCTCCTCTCTCACAGAGGTTTCTCAAGCTGTATTTGCAGCGTAGGGGACTGCACCCAGCTCTCAGCCTGCTGCAAAGAGATGTACAAGATGGTCCAGGACCTGATGTGCAGAAGGTGCTGCTGCGTCTTTACTGCTCTGGTCCCAATGGTCCTGGAGCAGCCCTGGACACAGCAGCAGGGACAGGTTACCCAAGGCCTGGGGGACATTAAGGAAGCAAAGCCAGGTCATCTCTGGGGGCTCCAACACCTCTGCTGGGGGCAAATGGAGGGTAGCGTAAGACAACCTTTGCTCCTCATAGTGACAGTCCTGGGAGCATAGAATAAGACGCCTTCAGCCCTCAAGCCCTCTTGTCCCCAACATTGCCCTCCTGCTGGCTGTTATCAGATGCTGCCACACAGGAGGTACTTTGGCCAGGGCACGTGGCACCATCCTCAGGGCATGAGGGAACTGCCCTATGAGTCGCTGGAGGCGTGCCAGCTGCTCCGTCCTCTCTCCAGGACCTGCCCAAGTTTCAGACTGCAAGCAATCTGTTCTGTTTCTGAAGGCCCTTAACATAAAGGTTACAGCTCCCACCCCTTTGTTTTCTTTAGGCTGACCTCTGAGCATCGCTAGTGCTTCCTTCACCAACCACACTAGCCACCTGCCTTTGTTTAAACAAGCAAGGCAACAAGGCTTTGCAGGGCTGGAGTCTGCTGGGCTGGCACATGCCACCCAAAGGGACAGCTGCTTGGCAAGAAACTGCAAAGGGGAAGCAAATTTTGAAGATGCCACCAAAGGCATGTGAACTTCCTTGACACTAAACCCTCTGCAGCAGGACCAGGATGCAGCCCAGCAGGGCAAAAGTGCCCCGTGTGGCCTCAGAGGAGCACAAGGTACAGAAGGACTTGGGCATCCCCTGCTCTTGCTTGCTGCACTCCCCAAAGTGCAGCCAAAGGGCTTGGAAAATTTTAGTTCACTTTAGGGTGGGGTGGGGGGACCAAGGGACCACACAAGCAAAAAGCATTTAAACTCATTTGACAGCTTTGCATGGCTGAATTACAAAATAATTTACCCTCAAGATCCCTGATGAAGCAAATCCTGGGGCGGGTGGGATGCCCACAGCCAAACCTTGCAGAGGATTCACAGGGTCGGAGAGAAGAGGCGTTGCTTTGACCACTTCCCATCAGCCCAGCAGGATTCACATATGGGGGCCGCACGTGCTAGCTCCTCGCTGTGCCCCTTGCTGGATAATGTGCTTTCGCAGTGGGGTGGGAGAAAGGGGAACCCTGCCCAGCCTCTTCCCCCCATTTACCTTTAGGGAACACTTGGAGCATCACCTGTCCACAGTCCCAGGCACAGATGGGGAACAAGGGCTTTGCTTTACAAGGCACGGTAATGGTGAGCTACTGCAAGGCATCCCTTTCCCATGGCATGTCCTTGGAGCTTGTTCCTTGCTGCTGGTAGTGGCACAGCAAGCCTGAAGCACCCTAGGGGTGGATTTCCCAAAGGAGCAGCTCAAAGTATCTCCAAGCCTGTCCTGACAGCAGAAATCCTCTGAGGAGAGAGCCCCAGGACAAGCAACCCCCCTTCCAGGACACACAACCACCAAGGACAAGCATCATCTGCTGCAGGCAAGGAGACACACAGGTGCTCCTCATGCAGCTGTTGAGTTGCACCTTACAGCTCCTGGAGAGGCTGTGGGGTTTTGCAACAACAGACAGACACACCGCCTGAACAAACTGGGTGACTTGAGCAAGCATCTTGAATGGGGAAAGAATGAAAACTTGATATTGGGAAAGTAATGCTCAAGACCAAAAAAAAAAAGGCTGAGCAATTAATCAACACTTAAAACCACTTCCTCCACCAAATGGTGTCAAAGGATTACAGTATTTTTGCAGTCAAACCCTGAGCAGCAACAATTTCCTGATTTCCTGTGCTAGCACTGTCCAAGTGACGGGGGCAATGCTAAAAGATTTACGCGTTACCGGTGTCCACTCGACACGTGACTAAAACCACTTTTCCTCTAACATGGAAAAAAAAACCTAATTAAAGGCTTTTTATACCAGGGTGAAATTAAGACATCTTCCCTGTTAGAGCCCATTTGCTTTCTGGTTTTTGGTTCTTCAGGGCTAGAAACTTGCTGTAGTACTTTGATGAGATGTTCACATAAGGACAGGACTCCAGACCTCAGGGGTTTTAAGAAATCAGACTTGAAGAAATGCTAGAAAGCATCATTTTGCAGCTTTATGCTTTGTAGCTTCCCTTCTGCTCTTTGCAGAGCTCACATTGATGCTGTGGTGGGTTGTCACCCACAGTTAACACTAGTTCACCAAATCTGGGCTCTGTCCCTGGTGCGACCTGACCACACAGGGACAGGAGCGCCAGGAAACCCTCGGGTTTCTGAGCCACAGAGACCTGCCAGGCACCAATGTCAAATGAAAGAAGCCCAAATTGACTTTTAAAGCAGTAGAAGATGCTGCTACTCCTGGCTGAGGAACGAGCAGAGGGTTTCTGCCCAGGCCAGCACAGCCAGGATGAACATGAAGGAGGTGGTCTGCACGTACCATCCCAATATCAGCTTTGGGCATGATCCAGCCATCGACTTTTGGCCGGCACAACCGAGGAGCCAGCGGTCTGCACCAGGCACAGGACAAGCTGTACAGCTGCTCCACACCATTGCCAAACTGTGAGGGTCCAACCACCAAGGCTCCCGTTGCACCCAGGTCAGCTGGAGACACATCTTCACTGACGCCAGCAGAGCAAGGGGAAGAACAGTTTCTGCTCCAGGGAGCTGGAGGAAAACGCAAGCCTGACACCAATTAATGTCAGGATGCAGGAACGTGATAAAAAAATAGAAGTGGCAGCACTCAAGCTTCCCGCAACTACACGGCATCTCATCAACGAGCTGCAAAGAGGAAATATATTTGTGGGAGGGACAACTGCTTAATGCGCTCTCCCACCCACCTCTCCTTCCTATGGCTCCGAATTTCCTCTCTGGGACTCAGCATCTATTGAGCAGATAGGCTGAGAAATAGGATATTAATCCACTAAAAGCTAAACACCAGGAGCTTCAAACTGCTCTGGTCCAAATCAAGCAGAGATTCAAGGAGGGTATAATGGAGGGTATAATGGTAAAAGATTTCTGCTTTTTTAGTGATCACTACATGAGGACAGAAATTGGGGATTCTGTAGCCAGCCACGTGGTCTGGAATCACACTCAGAAGCGCCGCATAAGAATACACATAAAAATATTTTAATTAACTTAGTTTTTTTCCTTAAAGCGCACAGATTTCAAGATTAGAGAAACACACCCAGAATGGCTCTTGCTATCCAAGGAACAAAGGAGCTTTCAAAGAGTTATGTGTTTCTATAGACTCAGAGACAATATCTGCAAGTCCCTTCTTGTAGCAAAAGCTTGGAGCTTTGCATGTACAACCAAGGTCATTAAACTTTTTATTATTATTATTGTTAAAAGTGGGGGATTTTTTTGTTTCGTTTGGTTTTGCTTTTTATTTTTAAACTTGGTTGGGAGTCATACTTGAGCTTTCCAGTATAGATAATTGTTCATGATGAAATGCACTCCTCATTACATGAGTGTTACACAAGGAAAAAGGGCAATCCTAATGCAGCTCTGCAACCAGGTATTAGAAACAGCATTTTAATTTATCCCTGAAGACTTAGGGTACTTTCAGTGCTCCATGAAGATGTCAGCATGCTCCTTAACTGAGTGTGCGGTGTGCAGAAAGGATCATGGGGTGAAAAAAAGACAAATTTCATTACACTGCTAGGTAAATCCACAGTTCACCCACAGCAGGAACTTGTGTAGGGTTGATACGATTTGATCACCAAAGCCAAACAATAAAAGGAGGATATTCCAGGGAAAGCATCAAAGCACCTGAAAAGGTGAGCTGGCATTACCCCACTGGGACGGTGGAAAACACACAACCCACCAGCACCACTGCTGAATTAAAATCTAAATTAATGCAGAGCATCTCTTCTGCGGGTCCATGAATCACACTGGGAGGCCACTGCCACAACTAGATAGAGAAGTCAGCTATGGAGATGGTCCTACCTAAGTGTGTGCACATCTTAAGATCTGTGACATTAACCTGAGGGCAGTTTGTCCTGACCCAGGGAAGTCCTTCTAATTCTAGGAAGAATTATTCACTTTGCTCCCAAGTACGCCTTTCTGGCTGAGAGTCTTTGGAGATCACAACCGAAAAGCCAAGACTTGAGTTGTGAGCGCAGTCTGATGTTCTGCAAAGTTGGCACCGCAGAGAGAGACTGGGTAGCAGCCAACATCAACCCAAGCTGCATCAGTACAGAGGAGTCAAGCATACATCACTACAGACTCCCCGAGGCACAAGAACTCCCTGCAGAAACGTAAAATTGGCTCTGACGTACAAGAATATTGTTTTCCCCAAATGATGAGGAGAGCTGGAATTCACAGCTTTTCCCAGAACCCACATTCATTCTTATATCCCAACATTTCCAAAACAAAGCTAGGAACAGTCTCCACAGATAGGACCGAGATATCCCCATTTAAAATAACATTGGACAAGGAAAGGTGACTGACCTGAAGTAGCCTGAAGTTTAACTTGTCCCCCAAGAACAACAGCTACAATCAGCTGGGATTTCCGTTGGACGTACTGACACTGAAAGCGCCTTTTTTGATGGAGGTGGCCTCGATTCACACCCAAGTCGCTGCCATCGTACAGGCTACAGATGGCATTTTCTGAGACCAGCTGGACTCATAACTGAGCTGCCAGCATCATCCTGCCTAGAGAGAGGACGAACTTAGATGAAAACAGTTTTACTAGCAAATTTTTCAATGGGTTTTCATCATCCCAGTGTGTTGTTATAAGAGTTCAAGGCCAACAGTCTCTGTCTCCTCAGTCCTATTAACAACCCACTCCTTTGTTTCAGAGGCAAAATTTAGTAGCTAATTTACGATGCCACCCTATGGAAGGGGCCACGTGGAGATGCAGTACAGGTTTTTCCTCCTCCCACTGGTCCCAGAGAAGCTGTCAGCAATTCCCTCTTGACATGTTTTATTTCCCCTGCGCTATTCCAAATTAACTGACAACTCGTCCTAATTAGAAGCTGGGAGGAACTACCAGTTTTCTTCTATTTTCCCTTTGCACAACAGATGCAGATGGCTGAGCAGCCCTAAGCAGGGCCTCTGTGACTGGTTAAGCTCGAAGACAGCTTTTAGATGTTAGCTACAGCACTCGCTTTGCGTTCTCCACAGGGTATCCAGAAGAGGTTCCTATTTGCTTTCACCCAAGCTTTGCAGCAGAAATGCACTCAGCAGCACCCAGGGCTTCAGCTTCCAGCCTTCTCCAATTCTATTCCACAGGCTGAAGCATCATCACATTTTGTAGCCACCTGCCCTAACCTTCATCCCTACCACTCACCCTTCAAGTGATCAGCTTTTGTTGGACAAGCAAGCCTGGAACCTGTACAGAACTGTTAAAAAAAAAATACTGAAAATGCTCCTTTTGAAGGTGTTAGACAGCTCCAGGAGATGATCCCTGATCGGACGGACTCTGCTGCAGGTGCCTCCCTGCTGCTGCACAACACCATGCTTCTGCAGATCTCAGCCTGCTGGATCAGAGGGAACCCCTGACTCGTGTGCTGAGGGGCCACAAAAATCAAGGGAGCTTTCACCGCAGTCTGAAGAGGGTATCTGAGGAAGAAGGCGAGCCATTCTTGTGTCTGCAAGCAAGAAGGATTCCATCACAAGCAAGCTCTCCTGCTGGAGGACAGGATGGGATACAGGGCACATGGCTGCAGACCAAGTGACTGCCATCACGCGAGGGGACAGGGAGCCACCGTATATATCCCCACCACAGGTGCGGTATGTCTCTGGACATAGGTGCACACAGACATCAGGACAGAGGTCGGAGCCATTTTCATTGTCATCTACGGGATGACTTGAACTGCACCACGTAGGTTCTTCTCTTACAAACCACAGTTTCAGCAAGATTAACCTTGTCTCACTAACTAGCCCAAGTTCTTGGATTGGGGAATTACTTGCAGCCAGTGCCAGGGTTTCTGGTTGCTTGCAAAGTGTTTTGGTTCCACATGGATGCAAGGCCATCGGAACAGGAAGAGTTCCTGGATCCTGGAGGGTTACTCCCAGATAACCCAGCTTATCAGGTCAAAAGCTCAGGGGATGGTAACACAACAGAAGACAACACAAGGGGCTGATCTAAAACTTACTAAGCAAAAAAAGAGTTGGAATAAACTAAAATGAAGTGCATCTCATTTGAGCAGGAGAAAACAACGTGGAACCTGAGACTACAGATGAGACTGAGCTGGGGGGCAGGAGGGAGGGAGAGGAAGAGACAGGGTTATTTGATGCATCCAGCCTCTCCCACCCTAGGAATGCACAGAAGCCAACAGCTGAATCAGAAATGCACTTGGGGTAGTTATTTTGTTTAATTTTCCATATTTCTTGGGTTTCTTAGTGGAAAAATGTTTTGATCTGAAGCTTTTGAAGCTGAGATGTCTGGCTGCTTCAGATGCCTTGCAGCCCTGAAAAGGGGATCTGCTATCTGGAGCATCAGCCTTGGAGTGAGAGCTGGTTCTTGAGTTAATGAGCCATGCTTGTTTATGCGACTGAGAACAGTTTCTGTGCCATGAAAGGAAGGAGACAGAACTAACGTTATTGCCTTTTCCAGCCAAGGGAAGCGTGACAGCAGATGGCTCAAATGTGAGGCAGTGCAATCAAGGGAGCATTCAGCTGGTGCGGTTCTGGTGGGCCTGTAGGACACCAATATAAGTCAGCATGCGAGAACATGTACCACGCTTTCCCAAGTCCTAAGCCTAGTATACTCAGCCCCAATCAGGCCAGTAACTGACCCCCCAAAACACTCAATCTTACAATCAAACCTTGCCTTCTGCTACAGAGCTACTGCATGGTAATATAAGCCTCCTCTTTTTATCAAATAGGCAATACTTAGCGAGTGCTTCGCAGCACTATACTGTAGCTCCAAGGCAAGATACAGTCAGAGGTCAGGATAAGCAAGGTCCTCTCCTTATAGGAACAAGATGAACCATCAGAAATAAAGCATGTTCCCTCATCCCCCCAAATATTCCCTCCCTGTAATGCCATTACAACCTGATATTTGCAATGCTGCAGCCCAGAGAGAATATATGTTCTCCACATCCTTACCAGGGAGGAAGCAGCAATTACCAAGAGCATCACCATGTGGAGCACGCAAATGGCTGCAGGAATGTCCTTATCTAGTTTTAAGAACCTGGATGTGCAAGGGCGTAAAGCCTCACTTCCCCAGCAGAAGCACTGCAGATTTTGGCTGCCAGATCAGCTCCTTATTGGGCACTCTGCGGCTCCAGTCAGCTATTTGGATCAAATCTCACTCACATCAGTTCTAGGCAGGCTGGCTAGCCTCAGGAGGCAGCCTGCCCTTTTTTCTTATTTTAATTAGATTTTTTTTTTCTTCCAATGCCTTCTCACTGAAATTCCTGTGCTTAGATCAAAGGTTATGGCTGGACTCACCTTGCATCCTGCAGTAACAATCTGCAAACACCAAGAGTTCACCTGACAAACAGAGATTTCTTAAGCCGAGTTAACACAGCCAGAACACACACAACCCTTGGGTCACAGATCATTTGCACTACAAGTCACATGCCATATTGAAAAAATACACCATGTGTTAGCTAGAAAACACACCAAGGGCTGCTTCACAGAACACTTCAG
>VZTV01005425.1:0-20106 GCA_013400875.1 Anhinga rufa | reverse complement strand
TACAATCGCTATGGAGCCAGTCAGGGCAATGCTCCCAACCACGCAGTTGCACAAACACTCAAAGGTATGGGTGTTTTACTCTGAAGATTGTCTGAGACAAAAGGTGATTTTTCACATTTCACATTGTGCTAGAGTGCAACCTGCCTCACAGTGCCACCACGTAGAAGATGCAATCTACAGTTCATTTGGAGAACTGTAAGTTATTCTACAAATAACTTTGTTATGAAAGTAACTGAGGCTGAATCAATGGATCACCACACATTTTCCTGACAGTCCTCGTATGTAATGTTCAACTCAAAATAACCTGGGGTGGAATGGATATTTGGGTTAAAGAAAGCAGCGGGACAATATATTAAGTCTCAGGGACTAGTTCTGCAGGGAGGGAGGCAGGCAGTCCACCATGTCTTCATACTGACTCCAGCCCAGCGACAACCACCAACCTGCATACTCAATACACAGGGCAATGTGAGGGACCAAGCTTTCACATTAGATGTAATAGAAAAACATTCTTTACTCTGCAAGTGTCTTTACAAATATATATTTATATATTTAAGCCCATTTCAGGCCATAAAAGCCCATAAAAAAAACCAACCAGTACCTTTTTGAACAAGAGAAACTGCGTTCCAGAAGTCTGAGGTGAAAGACTCCCACACAAGGGCTGCTTTGGCGCTTCTCTGAAGGCCTCTATTTAGCACATAAAACCATCTTAAAAATCATATCAGCCTTTTATCTGCAAGGAGGGGCAACATTTTTACCCCACCTTTACTACTCTCTGTATGAGGTAAACTGGAATCACTTTTACATAATCACTTACTGCTTTTAAAAGGGATATTGTATCCTGAAGACCAGCTTTTCCAGAAAACATTCATGAATGGGTTAAAAAAGTAAGATGCCGCTTGTGGATCCAACCACAATGTGCTGTTGTCTCAAAATAGAAGAAGTTGATACTAAAAAGCTATTCCAGATACATACAAGTACAAACACTAGAGCTGGTCAGAAAGATTCAGTTTCAATATTTTTAAAAAGCAGGGAAAATTTTCTGCAGCGTGGCTTTTGCATTCACTTCCCCTGTCCTCACCCTTCTACCAGTTCCATATACCCTTCAAAAAAATCACGTGTCTGTTGTAAGAGTGCAAAGTCCATCCAAATCTCATGTTTAAGTTCACTATCACTACACTTTAAAAATCCTGATGGCAAATAAAAAGGTCTCAATTTAACTTAGCAAAAGTGATATCTAGAAAATAGTCAACATCAAGAGGTCTTACAAAAAAACTTCAGACTACTAAAGCATTCTAAGGCACAGTGTTTTGGAAGAAGTGCTTTCTCCCTTTGGTGTTGCTTTATACACATCACGTGTGCGAGTCCGAGTGATGCACGGGGCTGCAGATGTATGTCATGCCTTCTCCCAGTCAGTAAATTGAATCTTCTTCTGCAGTTTCAGACGTAGGCTCCCAATGCTGCATGAAATTCAGTTAGACATTGCACCAGCTGCTGAAACTTGGGTCTTTCTTCAGGATCTAGGGCCCAACAGCAGGCCATCACAGCAAACCTGCAAGACAAAGACAAAGACAAATGGAAGACGTGAGAATGTAAGCCAGGAAACCACCATCTCAGCCTGAAAATGAAAAACAGCATCTGCCACTAGAAAACTTGCTGACCAGGGAGATAAAAGGAACCCTGTATCTTCTTATACACGATGCTGAACAACTCCCTCAGAAGACAAGACACCTGAAACTATCAATAAACATGCTGTGACTGGAAGCACTGGTTTGATTTAGGATACAAGTCAGAGGCACTCCGGGAGGAAGCAATAAATATTTCGTTGGAAATTGCTCAACTATTGTAAAAACATAGTTCAAAGTGTTTCTGTCGTAGGTTTACGGGAAGGGGATCTGGAAGACGATGTACGGTAGAAGGTAGTGCCTGGGCACTTGCGTTCTCCTATACCATTAAAATTATGAATAAACACCTCAAGCACCGCCATTTAACTCCATTACACACAGTACTTCACAGTCTTGCTGAGAGAACAGACATTCCGTCTACCTATAAATCTAGTGGCTTCCTACACTGCAGTCCCACAAACACTAAGCTGAAAACCCCTGGCCCCTTTGCCTCCCTCCTCCCACCCTGCTGATCAACCTCATTTCTCCCATGTGTCAGAATAAGGACAAGAGTTGGGTCAGGATTAAGCGAAACTCAACAATAAAAGAAAAAAGCATTTAATTTTAGCCTGAGTTCCTTGATGTAGGTCACTGAAGCCACACATATACCTACACAAGGGTCAGCCTAAAAGGCAGAATGAACAGGCAGGGAGGGGAAGGCAAGCCTGGCTCCTTCATTAATAAGGCTGGCTTAACATGCTGGTTACAAAATAGACATTTTATCCTCTCTCCAAAAACATGTACTTACAGTTCATCAGGGCAGTTGATTGGCTGAGCTATTCGATAGCCATCCTTTAAATAAGCAGCCATCTCAAAGGGGTCAATATCGACATACGGAGTCTGTCCTAAAGTCATCAGCTCCCACAGTGTTACTCCAAAGGCCCACTAAAAAGAAACAGCGTACAGCATTAACAGAGCATGCCAAATTTTGAGAGCTCGCTCAGACATTCTACAAAATCAGTCATGAGTAAGACTACACAGAGTAAGAAAGCTTTACATAAATGCTAATACATATATACACACACACACATTCAACATGACAATATTTTGTCTTGAATAGTGACAATTAAGAATCACAGAACTGGTGTTAAGTTGAACTAAAATCTTAGCACACAAGATTTAAGTACTGAAAAATCATGTATTTACTGCATTTTTCCAGTATGACATTTCACCACACTTAACAAGTCTAAGGAATATTAAACATTAAACTCACTGTTTTGAAAAAATTAGCAATTTTCTATTACATTTTACTTCTAAAACACTACACAATTCCTAAAAAAAGGTCTGTGAAATTCAAAGGTTCAGAAGAGGACACAGAATGGAAACCATCATTTTTTAAAATCAAAGTAATTTGTATATTTTGAGTATATGTTCAGAAGTAGGACTCATGAGAAAAAGATTTCATCCAAGTAAACCCAACGGCTGGATCAGCATTCAACACATCATTCAGCCAACAATACTTGCCCAAAGGAGCTTAAGGTGATGAAAAAAAAAAATCAAACCAATCAATTCATGTGCAACCACAGTACAAGTAAAATTATTTACTAGCTAGTATCAAGAGACAAAACACAGATGGTGCTGATATTGCACACTGATGATTCACTGCTGATTACAAGTGCTGCAAACATCGTGATTTACTGAAAAGGGGCAGAATTCTGCAAGCCTCAGATGACTGACAGAATCATAGAGTGTCCCGAGTTGGAAGGGAGCCCACAAGGATCACCAAGTCCAACTCCTGTCCCTGCACAGGGCAACCCTAAATTTACACCATATCTCTGAGGGCATTGTCCAAGTGCTTATTGAATATTCTTGGTTTTAATCAAAAGAGACCCTGCCTCTCTCTCGACCAAAGCCTTAACTAAGGGATGCTGCCAGCGGCTGCCAATGGGAAGCTCAGAGCTGGAGAATGGCAGGGGCCCAAGCACGGCCCCGCTCTGAACAGCCATCTGTTAGCAGTATGGGAAGGCAGGGGAGGACATCCTTTTTATTTGCAGTTAAGAAAAATGCTGAGGGACAAGAGGCGGTTCACCTAGAACATGAGAATAAAGGGCGATTCAAGCAAAACTACTTTGAGAATATAGCTATTTCTAATTCCCTAAGAAGCTGCATAAAAATGGCACACAGAGACGCAGAACTTCCTGTCCAACAGAAGGGAAAAAACCCCACAGAATTAAAATTCAACAGGAATCGTGCTTTGTTTTTCTACGCTTTGGCTGACTGATATAACTGTTGGCAGAGGAGGAACACATTAGGAATGTTTCAAGCCAGCAAAACCATTTTAAAGACATGCATCCAAAAAGGAAGCCTAGAACACATGCCAACTGCACCTTAACAGGCACCACCTGAATAATTTGTAATAGATTTCATCACCGATTATAAGTTATATGCAATTGATAACTAGATTTGTTCCTAGCAGGCAGACACCATATTTGTGAAAAGCATCCAGGTAAATGCAAAGATGGTATTTAGGGTCGATAGTATTTTCTACACCCAGAAAAACTGCCCAGTTTTGCACACTGCAAAATTCAGATTGCATACGTATGCGAAGTTAAGAACTATGTGTTAGAATCTGAGTTGTATTTATCCCTATATAATGCAAAAAGGAGTTCTGTGTTAAAATAATGTGGACTATAAGCTGAATTGCACGAGAGTCTTCTGAACTGGTTATGATACTGATGTGCTTTCATCCTAATAAAAAATAAAATTCTGCATTTCACTGCCAATGCTACAGAAGCTTTTATTTCCAAGTTCAGTCTTCGCAAACAGTGAATGCTTTTGTGTCCCAGATTTTGGGGAGGGGGGGAATCAACATATAATTGACCCCATTTAGTATTCCAAAAACATGCTTTTACAGGCAACTTCTATTTCCTGTTCTGTCTTCAAGTTTGGTATAACACAAAACCCCGCACATTTTCCAATGAGTACAGAAGTATTTCTGGAGAAGAGCTGACTCCTTCCCTTCCTTCCTTTTTTTTTTTTTGTTTTGTTTATGTGGCTTGAGCACTAATACAGAGAACATGGCAATGGAGGAAAAAAAATAACCAGAACTTTTTCAAAAGTTTTCTAAACTAGCACATTTTAAGATGCAGGTTACAATCTCTGGATGTAGCCATGTTAAGGAAAGCATCATTACCAAAGAAAATACCCCCTCATAATCATAAGGGCAAGTGGTTTACCATTAATTAGCACTATAATTACCACCCTTCTTCAAGGACAAGTTCCTGGACAAGGACAAGGACAAGACCAGTCCATTCTGACAAGCAGGAAGCTGAGCAGGCATGGTAGACAGCCACCAAGGACGCACTGACTAAGCTCAGACACTAAGGAAGAAAAGAGAGGGTGGAAGCAGGAGAGGGCTACTTGAGGAATACGGTGAGAATGCATCAGCATGCAGGGACGGAGTTTGGAAAAACCAAAGCTCAGCAGAGTTAAACTATCAAGAAATGCCCATAGACGGAAATATTTAGGCTGCATTGAAGTGTGTGCACACCAGACCACTGCACCCGACAGCATGCATCCAAGAGTGCCGAGGGAGCAGGTTGAAGTCATTGCGATGCTGCTCTCATCATCTTTGAAAGGCCGCTGCAACCAGGGGAAGTTGCTGACAACTGGGAAAAAGGCATCCTCCTGCAGAGGTGGGATCTGGGGAACTACAAGCCAGGCAGTCTAACATCAGCTCCTGCTAATGTTGGGGAGCATGTGATCCTGGGAGTCACTTCCATTCATGTGAAGCATAAAGGTGCCTGGGAACAGCCAGCATGGATTTATTGAGGGTGAACTGTGCCCAACTAACCTGACTAGTTCTTTGCTGAGAAGACAGTGTTAGTGGACACAGGGTGAGCAATGGTTGTTCACCTTGACTTCAGCAAGGCCTTTGACATTATCTTCCACAGCATTCTTATATCAAATTACCGAGATGTTGACATTAAAGTGGCTGTACTGCTCGACTCAAATTTAAGTGGCTGTACTGCTCGACTCAAATTGCCGTTACCAGCAGTGGTAGTCCCACTAGCAGCTGGTTACTAGTGGCATTGCTTAGGAATCAATACTGTTTTATCTTCACTAACAAGCTGGACTCAGGAAGTTCATGGATGACACTGATCTGGGCAGAGCGACTGACAGGCTTCTGCAGAAGGACCTCAAGAAGCTCAGAACAGATTTCTTGAAGTTCAGGCTCAAGAGCCTCAAGAGACAGGAACCTCAAAGTTCAAGGAAAGCAAATGCAAAGTCCTGCATCTGGTAGGGAACAGCTCCATGCACCAGGACGGGTTGGGGGTGACCACCTAGAAAGCAGCTTTGCAGAGAAGGACCTGGGGTCCTGGTGAACAAGTTGAATATATCAGCAGCATGCCCTTGAAGCAAAAGAAGCCAGCTGCATTCTGCGCTGAGTTAGCTTGAGTGTAATCAGCAGTTCAAGGGAAGCAGTTTTTCCCCCTTTTTTCTCTATCTGTAAGACTGCAACTGAAATACTCAGTTGATGACTCTGGATCACGTTTATTCAAATGGCAGACAAGTCCCAAAACAAACTGCTCACTGACCTTAATTGCCTTTTCTGCTAACACTACCAAGGAGAACAGCATGCACCGGACAATTCTGCCATGCAAGAAGGGCCTGCTTGACCTTTGAACTATCTGGCACAAGCAGCAAGTACAGGAAGCAGGTGTATAGATGCTGTTCTGGACAAATCACTCTTATCTATTCAGTGCCATGATCCTCCAACAGTTGAAAAAAGGGAAAAATGTCAACAAAATGCATTTACCAAAAAAAACAACCCCTCCCAAACCAACCAACTGAAAAAAAACAAACCAACCAAAAAACCCAAAAAAACCCACACACACCAACTTACCACATCGCTAGCACTGGAAAATTCATTGTTAACCAGGCTTTCAAGAGCCATCCATCGAACCGGCCTGTTTTCATTATCTCCCAGGCAATGGTAGTCCATAGGAAATAGGTCTCGAGATAGCGCGTTGTCTGTAATCTTAACCTGAAGTGCATCGTCAATGCTAATTTAAAAGAACAGAAGTATTTAGCAAATTTGGCATTACAGTTTTACAAAAATTATTTATGCTCAACCTTAAGTTTCAGACTCAGGATTTAGTTGGGGAACACTTATCACACTATCAGCATTTCAAAGGACTAGCATTCTAGATCAAGACATGCTTATTCTGTGATTACCAAATGCTATCAAAGAAAGTATTTATTCTGCGTTAACAGATAAGCACTAGAAAAATCAGCAGTCTTAGATCAAATAAAATCAAATATTTACAAGTGAAAAAAAACACAGTTAAAGCAAACAAACAACTCGCTTAAATTATTGCTGCTCCCTTGGAGATCCCCTATTAGATCAATTAAACAAATTTTAGCTATGATTCCTCTGTAGCAATAATGAGCCAAAGATTTAAGCAAAGCAAGTCCTAGTACTATCTTTTTAAAGCAACCGATATTATTTGTGGCCTAAAAGCTTGTGCGTAATCAAGCAATCTGGTAAGATAGTATTTATTCCCCTCAACAGGAGACATTAATTCTGGTTTTTGTCAGAAATACTTAAGGGAAACATACTTTTAATCAACAAAAGGTCAAGGGAGGTTATCCTCCCCCTCTACTCTGCCCTAGGGAGGCCGTATCTGGAGTACTGCATCCAGTTCTGGGCTCCACAGCTCAAGAAAGACG
Organism: Anhinga rufa; assembly: GCA_013400875.1. Classification (NCBI taxonomy): domain Eukaryota; kingdom Metazoa; phylum Chordata; class Aves; order Suliformes; family Anhingidae; genus Anhinga; species Anhinga rufa. The sequence continues at coordinate 12,772 of VZTV01005425.1, read as the reverse complement.
GAGAACTACTGAAGAGAGTCCAGCGGAGAGCTACAAAGATGATCAGGGGACTGAAGTATCTCTCACGAGGAAAGTCTGAGATACCTGAGTGTGTTTAGCCTTTAGCCTGGAGAAGAGAAGATGGGGGGGGGAAATCTATCATTGCTTACAAATATCTGAAGGGTGGGTGTCGGGAGGATGGGACTGGGCTCTTTTCAGTGGCGCCTGACGACAGGACAAGGGGCAACAGGCACAAGCTGGAACACGGGAAGTTCCACTGAAATCTGAGGACAAACCCCTTTGCTGTGCGGGTGCCAGAGCAGCNTGGACTGGGGGAGCTCCAGAGGTCCCTTCCAACCCCTACCGCTCTGTGATTCTATGAAAAGATGACTCAAAAAAAGCACACAGAGCCTACTGATGTTTCCCCTCTCTGGGATGTTAATTCATATTCTTTAGAACTTAAAGTAGTATGTAATAAAGTTCATGTTCTCAAACAGCTGACTTCAGAATATTGGTATTAGTATCAGAATATTAGTAAAGGCAACAATATGTTGGCTTTAACATCTTACAACAAAAATATAGAAATAACATTGTGTTAGGGGGACTGTAACAAAATGGCATTTGCTGCCTTTTCTAGAGAGCTTTGACTTGTGTAATCCATGTATCTGCTCTAACTGGGCCCAACTGTACCACAGGCATTTGAGACCAAAAGTATTTTTCCCCTTAACAAACCTGTCAAGACCACTGCAATCCTGGCTCCCTTCCCTAAATTAGGTACATCGGTCTGATACGTTTCATACCAACTCCTCCCAGTCTTTCATCACACAGGAATAGACCTGGGGAACAAAGAGGTGGCAGATGAACAATGCCCTTCAAGGGATCCTGGCTACTGGCACCCTCTTCTTCTCTTTAGGCTAGCCCAGGATTTCTTGTACTGCAGCACAGATCAGTAGATGCTCAGCTCGCACTTCTGCATTTCCCATGGAGAAGTGCCAGGTGCACTATGAATTGATTTTTATTGCCAGCACTCCAGATCACACGTATGGCAACTAAAGTGAAGCTGAACTTTGGCCCAGGAAGGCAGAGAGTCAACTGTCTGGACTGCCGACCCTTCACACAGCAAGAGCATGAGGCAATTAATTCTCTGCACAGAAGTGAGAGGCTGTCACAAGGTGATTTCCCTGGATCTGTCTCCTGTGGTACCACTTCTTCCTCAAATTGTTCACCAGAGAGGAAACACAATAGGAATTAGGAAGAGAGTCTCTAAGACTGTATCAAACTGAGCATCCTTACGTAGCGCAAGAGCCAGGAAAGATTCTGCTGGACTAGCTCAGTGACACTAGTTCAAAAGCAGAAGGGATGGCTTCAGGGTGGATCACACTGCTCCCTCTGTCCCAGCACTTGCTACAGCAACAGTGCCTGGTGCCAGTGGTGCCCATACAACAGGTGCAGTAGATAAAAGAATATCCTAGGACAAGCGTAAGTGTTTAAGAGTCTCCCAGCTTCTTCTCTTAACCCCTGGATGCAACGTCAGAAGCTCTGTTGGCTCTGGTTGGGACATTTCAAGAATTGGGCAAAAGACTGCACCTGAGAGGACAGAGTCATTTTGTGGACAGAAGAACAAGGGATGAAAGTTGTAGCAATAGTGACCACTGACAACCATGAGGGGCTAGGCAGGGAAGTCAGTCCACACTTCAGGAGCAGGGCCTATCCTGTTGCAGGGAACGTGACTCATATTTTACTATTAATTGCTGGGCCAGAGATGCAGATCTCTCTAACAGACACCAGTGGCATGGCCCCAAGGCAGACCATACACTAGAAGGGCGTGCTGTCCATGGATAGTGTGAAGACAGAAACTGGGCTTCCACTTCAAGGACTGTGTGAGAACAATCAGAGCAAATGCCCGATCAAAAAGGGGTACAACAAGGTGGTTCAACAACTGTGCCTTGAAGATACTGGAGGGACCGAAGCCTTGAGGATCCTAGGAGGCATTTCCAAGGGTATACTGGAAAACATGCTGGCAAAGAAGGGAAAACACATTCACAAAGGTAGCAAATAGTTGAAAGAGATGGAAACCAAAGAACAGGAACTGAGACGGTAACCCAGTCCTTCTCGGGCAACTGAGAAAGCTGAAGATCAGGGAGCGTGCGCCAGTCTTTACACCCTTGCACTGGCAGAATACTGGGCCTGAGAAAACCCTGTAAGTATTTCCAAGGCAAAAAGACTCTTAGATTACACATAATGCATCCACCAAGATCATCAAGAAGATGTGGGCAGCAATTCTGAGAACCTGAATAGTTTATCAACAATATTTTCATAAAACACAGACACAAGAAGAATCAACAAATTAGTAGATCGTGAGGCATTTTATTTTCTTCAAAAAAAAAGTATAGTAACTGGAGGAATGCAAGATGTGAATTCATCCCAAGTGAGCCAATGATGATGTACTGTTTCAGAAATGAAATTATTTATGATAAACCAGAGCTCATCAAATCTCAAAAATCTCCTCTAACAGCCAGTTTCCAGTTAAAGACTTTATAGTCATCGGTAGTTCAGCTAACTCATTAGAACTTACTTCACTGACTGACAATTTGTACACAGCTCTGGGGTATAACCCAGAAGTTGCTTCTTTCTCCTTTTCTTTCATTGCTAGTTCATTGATAGACCAGTACATGTCCTTGGAGGGAGGCGGGGGTTGGAGCAAAAAGAAGTGTCTCTCCAAATAAAGAACCTGAATCCAAGGCTTCAAACATGGTCTTAAATTCTGAAAAGTAACTGTGTTACTTGAATTACGACATTATTTGCAGTTATCATAAGACTAAGCTCATGGACTAACTGCCCATTTATGTATTATCATGTGTAGTTTAGTCACTTACAGGCAGAATCCTGTATTTTCTGTTTTCCCTTATTAGGTATGAAAGCAGGTGGAGAATGAGCACAGTTGGTGGCCTCCAAGTGATTTGGTTTACAGAAAGCCACCAAACACCTCAAAACAATCTCTACACTTTGAGGACATATTCCAGTAAGAAGATGGTCTCCAACCCTACTTTAGCATTCCTACCATTTAGCGAGCACATTCATTATCTACCCATCATTTGACAACTAAGAAATCTACCAGCGATCAAAGCCATTAGGCTATTTTTACTTTTTTATTTTTTAAGAAAAAAGGAAGAAAACCAGCTTCATACAAAAATCTATCCATTGTTAAACAGCCAGAGAGACTCCAAGTTTTTATTAAAGTTTAAGGGAAGCTTTAATATTTTTCAGGCCTTTGAAAAATAAGGCTAGACAAAAGCTAGGAAGAGTATTTAAGGTGAGGACATTCTGCTTTCTTGAAAACCATGGTTTCTGGTTCACCTTATGTTTAGAGGAAAACTTCACTGACAAGACAATTCACCCAAAATTTGGAAAGAAACCAAAACAGCAGCATATTTTTGAAGTAGAGATCAGGTCAATTGGAGAAAGCCCATCCTAACCCTAGCTACTGACATAACATTGCCTGCATGACAACTCTACCCCATTTAGTACTTACACACAGTTTCTAGCAGCCAGGTCTTTGTGAATGACCTCCCGTCTGGCCAAATAACTCATTCCACAGGCAATCTGAATAGCCATATGTACAAGATCCTGCTGGGAAATTGCCTGAAAGAGCACAGAAGAGCAATCATTGCAAAACTGCAAGCCCAGTGCATGCTAGGTTAGCATTTCTTTTTCAGTGCCCCCTCCCCTCATCTTTAGTGGCTGATGCTTTCTAGTAGCTTATTACAGACACTATCACCTGTCGAAAACTTATAAAGCCTCCTTATTCTAAATTATTTTTTTTTTGACATGCCAGGGCAAATATTTCCAATTTGCAACTGCCTCACTGCTACACAGCTTCTCCTTTGATTAGTGGTGCACACAGGCAAAAATGGTCAATTTTAGCTTTCTTACCATGCTTTTTTTACCTTCGGTTTCTAGAGAAACCAACTCATTTTCAGGCAGCAGAGCACAACCAGCAGTCAAAATTCTTGTTGCTATCTAACTAGTATCAAAGGCTGTTGCTCCATCTACTTTTACACCTTCACAGCCCTATATAAATTAAACCCTTGCACATATTTATGCCCTGGGTTCGCTCTTCCATTTCTACAGTGTTTCAGAAACCTCAGTACGTAGGTGGACACACTGAAGTTGCAAGACTAAGGTTAAAATAAACCAAATACTAAATTAAAACAATAATAAACTGGCTTTTTTGTTAACAGGTTATTAAGAACAACAGCCATGTATTACTTAAGGAATCCCAAGAGTTTGCTTTAGGTATTTGTATAAAAACTCCATCTTAAAATAAATATCTAGGACAACAATCAAAAAAATGAGGCGTTTGGTAAGTACAGTCATACCTAGTTACTAAGCGGCATGTCAGCAGGACACAATACAGATTATAAATACCATTCCTGCTTAAATTCTTGGAAAGGTATATCGGTGCATCGCATAGGGATTTGTAACTCAGATTAAGCAGCAAAACAAGTAAAATCAAAGCTGAAAACAGAGGTAGGTGGCCTTGCTAGTTTGAAATCTGGTACGTAACAGGGACAAATGCTGACCTCAGGAAACAAGATTTCATTTTGTGCTTGATTTAGCCTAAAGACAGAAGCCAAACCAAGGTGAAGTTAAAGAAAAGACAAGGTAATCCTAACGAGAGAGACAGATGCAAATATATGTATTAAAACTATCACTAAACATTTACTCAGATTTTTAAAAATATGCAAAATATGTTCTCATCTAGGAATATTTTCTCACTTCTCATTAAATATATGCAACAGGTTCCACTGAAACACAGTAAAGTTATGAATGCTAAAGAGCACCCACAGCAGTATAAAAAAAAATCAGCAGAGCTTGCTTCCTTTAGTATCTGAAGTTAAATAAATCCAGTTATTTTACTTACTAGCAAATCTACAGCAGCACCCTAAAAGAGCTTTATGCTTACTATAAATTACAATGAATTACAGCAATTAAAGGGATAATCTATTATATTAAAAAAAAAATCAGCAAATCAAATTCCTCCATGCACACAATTTCCCCCCATGTATTCTAACTGAAATCCACAAGCATACACCATTTTCTCAATTTTTTTTTAATATTTTTAAGATGTATTGATATACCAGCTAGTACCCTAATGAGAGTTCAGCTCAGCTTCATGCCCTCTGAACGTCTGTGATAAACACAGCCAAGAATGCTTTCCTTGTATGAATCAAGACAAACACTTGTTAGGGAACCTGCTTGCCACTTCTCTCATTGTCACAACAGAACAGGTGAATGGCACAGCTACTTCTTTTAAGGCACATACACAGATTGCAAACAAAGTCTAAGTTTATTGGGTAAGAAGTCACAGATTTCTGAGCGTACCTGAGGATTGTTGGCCTCTACCAGCTTGCACTGTCGCAAGAAGAGTTTAAGGTTCCCCCAGTTCATGTACGGCAGCAGCACCATTGGCTTCTCTCCCTCTTCTATACAGACATGAGTGATAGGCAGCAGATTCCTGGAAGACATGGAAAGAAATCCCTAATTTTATGAAACCAAAATTTGATTAAAAATAACTTCTTGATCCCTAAACGCAGTAAGTGAAAGTAATTCAACACTGAAGAAAAGCATTATGAATTGCAGAGCACACGCTCTCCAAATAACTTCAGCCCCACACATTTCAAAAAAAAAAAAAGGGAAAAAATATATTTGAGTACTTTCCCATTAGGAAGAACCCTCCAAATTTTTTCATTTGATGAAATAAAATTTCTGTGAATACAAGTTATCATTTATATTAGGAAGTGATATATCTTCAGCTTGGAAGTGTATAATTCTAAATGCAACTATAGATATAAAATATATAGCTCCATTACAGAGTGGTTTAAAAAAAGCCAAAACACGTCACGTTTGATTCACTTCAAAATGACAGAACAGAAAACTTCAGTTTTGAATCAACCAAGCATTAAACTGCACTCTAAATACGGAAGTATCTCAGGAGTTTCATCACAAGTGTTTTATTCTTCCTTATGGCTCAGATTACCCCCATGTTGCATTGCTTAAACACCTTCCTCTAGTATCAACATATAAATCTGTAGAAACTTGAAACAAACTGTATATAGTTTCAATTTTTAAAAAACTATCTTCTTTTGAAAACATATTATGAAATCTTCAATTAATTATAATGATTTTTACAAGAGAACTTTGAAATTTCCTGTTCTTACTTGAAGTCAAGTCTAATAGATGTCACACCCATGAGCTCTATGTACCCATGTAGCTCTACCTTCAATCAAGATTAAGGTCCTAGCTTTATAGGCACTGTACAGAAGAAAAGCTTTTTGGACTATTTAAAGAGTTTGTCTTCTAAAAGGGAGGATAACAACTGATTTTGAATGATGAGAGGGGGGTTGTTTCATTTTGTTTCAATTTTAAGTATTTTTCCCCAAGAACCTGCTACTCCTCTTAATTAGAGAGCCCTTTATTTAAGGCAAAGTCTTAACTATAATAATTCTTTGAAAAGCAGCTTTTAAATGCGCTACAGAACTAATAATTCTGCTTGAACTGTTCTCATTTCTTTCACGTTACCAGCCAAATCATCAACTGCCAGTCTAGGGACTTGACTATGAATGTAGGTTTCTTCCTGCCTGCATCCTTGCCAGTAATGAACATCTTTAAGGCCAATTTCAGCCTTTAATCCAAGCTGCAAAACTGCCACTAACTCAAGATGTTTGGGGCATTAATTTAAAAACTTAAGCCATCACTCCACAAGGTCATACCAGTAATTCTTAAGGAGTAAATCCCATCAGAGATGTTACGATGCCATACCAGGATAACCGTGTGCAAGACTGCTACAATGCGCTTCCTTGTCTCCATGTGGAAGGGCACCTAATCACAGTACTCATCTGTGCCATACAGAAAATTACGAATACAGGCTAGTAAATTAGCTAAACTGATAAGCAGCCTGCATGCATACTTACTCTCATCATCACTAAGATCCCACCGCGTTTACCAACTAGCCTGTGCAAGAACCAGCATAAAACGAACACGTGCCTGCAGCACCTTTTTCAGTAATAATACAGAATATGTAAAAGGAGTATCTACCCATATTTCACTGCAAGGCTTGGAACACCAAAGACTTTCCCCATCTTTCCACACACTGCTACTATTTTATTTTACTGACTGTGCAGCTGGAAGAAAAGGCTGTAAGTACCCTTTGCAATCTAGAATTTTGTATTTTAAAGTGACACAAACATAGTGTCAGCTATTTATGGCTTAAAAAAATTTCAAACACACAAAAAGTTGCTGAGTTCTGAAAAAATATCCTCTCCCCCTAGGGAGCTTTAAGCACAAGTATTTCCAGCTCACACAGATACAGTTTTGTTTATAAACACTGCTTAGCTTACCTGTGATGAAGTCCTCTGAGTTTACAGCTTTCAGTCAGCATCATTGTCACCTGTACCTCTGAGGCTTGATCTAATAAAAAGAAAAAAGGAACTGCAGATATAACTCTGGAAACAAATCAATGTATTAATTAAAATTTGGTCCAGATTCACAAGTCAGTTGAGGTCATTTGAGCACAAACAGAACTTGTTTGCCTACTTTTATAAAATGGAATTTAAAAAACCCTAAACGAGTAAGCCAAGTTCTGGGGCACATTTCTGCTTAAACAAATGGGCTGAAGCTGAAAAAGGAAATAAACCACACTCCAGGTGCTGACAGCCTGTACTTTTGCCACTTCCTGACAGCTTCTGGGCAGGCATGAACTGCCTGCACTAGGCGGCACGGCTCACATCCTGCACACGGGGCCCGTGCTGCTAGAGGAAGGGGAGCATCCCATGCGTTTCCCAAAAGCACGGAAGTGCTCAGAAGACACTGGTTCACTGCTGAATTACCAGTATAGGCTTCTGCAGATTACTTCCACACTGATTGAGACCATTTATTTCTAGGTTTTCTTATTTAGTGCTCTCTACTTGAAACACTTGACTCTTGGTAACTTTAGAAATGTTTGCTGCTCTCTTCCCCACCTTTAAAATAAAAATTCACTGCTGCCAGCTAAAATTACACCATCTGTGATGACTCCAGTAAGAACATCCACTGGGCAGAAGCAAAGTGTTGCCTGTAACCCCTTGCCCGCAAACATTTTTGTGTTTGGTTCCCCCAACCCTCCCCGTCTAGTGGCAAGAAGCAACAGGGAAGCTTAACACAACGTAAACCAGAGCTCTCACAATCCCACCCTCCTCATACCTGGATGCATTTTCTGTCCCTCCTTCATGCTAGAACTAGTACTGGTGTGCCTTGGCAACAAGCTAGCACAGGGGAGCACACCCAGCAAAGGCCAATCAGTTCTCCTTGCTGCATTAGGATGAATTTACATATTACAGATGTGCCAAACCAACATTTTACTGCCCTGGGAGGAAGAAAAGGAAAGAACTCATCTGCTCTTTTCCCTTCTTCATGGTCCTACTCTCCTCCCTCTACCAGCTCTGACACCCTTTCCTAATTGAACTTTAACCCTGCAAAAGAAAACATGACCTTTGGCGGAGTTAAGAGTGGTGAATGTGGTCAGTGCAGATGAGCACAAGGTAGGGAAAGAAAGCACAAAGCCCAGAGGGGGAACATGGCCTCCCCTCACAGCAATGGCAAGCTAAATAGATAGCCTCCAACCATAACACACAAATTGGCATTTAGCTTTCCAGATCTGCTGGAAGTAGAGGCAGCTTCAGGCACAAAACAGCTCCTGCCTAAGAAGGGTTCATCAAAAAAGAAATTGCACAACTGAAGAACCTTCGAGCCACAAAACATCAGCTGGATTGGGAAAGTTCCCCAAAGTCAGGGAAAGGAATGATATCCCAAGGCAAACTACTTCAAAGGCTGCTTTACCACCTTGGCTCTGGTGAGATTAAAAAGGAGGCATGCCCTCCCAAAAGCATACAGGCACTAAAAAAGGAGAAGATCAGGAAATGGAAGTTATAAACGCAGATACAAGTCCCAACCAGAGGCACTGAACCCTGAGCGTGCTTGGAAACCCCTAAGGAGCATCACTGCCTAGACCCTGTACAGGCTGGAAGGACCAAGACTACCAGAAGCCAAGACACAGCGCTCTAGAGAAGTCTAGACACAGAGGTGCCATTAGATTAGTGACAACTATGGCTGTGGTACATTATGGGATGCATTAAAACAGTGCATTTCCTTGTATTTGATAACAAGTACATATGGGGGAAGGGTATGAACAGATTCTCGCAGTGCAGAAGGCCTCACTTGGCCATACTTAAACGTCTCTAGTTTGACCTCCCAACACACAGAAGCATGAGAAATAGGAAGACTGCCATTGCTGCACAGTAGGTAGGACAAGTGTTTTATACATGACTAATTTGATACGTAGGAGACACACTGCAAAGGTTTGTAAGCCAACAAGAAAAACCAAGATACTACATTAAAATGAAGTTATATAGGCACGAATGGCTGAATTATCTGACTGTTCGAAAGGGCAAGAAGCATTAAAAACAGAGGTGTAAAAGCATATTATAAGAAATTAAGAGGAACTGCCAGCAGGCTACTAGCAGACAGCTTCAGGTTTAAATGCATTAATTACTAGAACTCAAAGACCACAACCTCTTCATCCCAGCATATGACAGAGAAAAGAGATTGATAGGTGTGAGTTTAAGGTGATTAACTCACTTATACACTCTTTGGCCCCGTGCTTGCTTAACTGGTTTGCTTTTAATTACAAGATCCACCATGCAATAGTTCGAAGCTCTAAATCAGAGATAACTTCAGACTGGCTTTAAAAACTACAGAACGAGTTAATCGGGTTTGGACAATTCACCTATTCATCTCTTGGTGCTAACACTGTAACAGGCAACGCTCTTCCGCCAATGCCTTTCCCTTTCCAACACACATGGTGTTTTTCAGCAGGTCCCTGTTACGTTTCATTGTTTTCTTTCAGCTTGGAGACACTACACTATAGGCATTGAGCACCCAAAAGGACGATTGACTCCCATTCAAGTATATACGGAAATCTAAATCTTATCTTGTGAAACAGTCCCAGCATCCGTATTGTGTTTTCTTATCAATATTATTTCCTTGTTTTCTGTATGGAAGAAAAACTTACACAACACCAACAAATTCAACACACTCAGAACAAACAATAGCAGTACAAGGCTAATCCTCCTCTAGCTTAAACTGGTGCCAATTTAGAACAACCACACAATTTGATTATTGTGGTTTCGTACTAGATATAATTCAAAACAGAATATAAATCACCACTTTGAGTGATTCTTGTCAAAAGGGGATAAAAAATTACCAAAATAATGCTACCGCAACAGTCCCCATTACAATCAGACTTCCTTTTAAAGGCCATTTTCTTTAGTTACACAACAAAAAGTACATTTAAACTCTGCCACATTTAGTAGATTATAACCACTTTCAAGCACCCAACAGACAGGTCTTCGTAGATAGGAGGAACGTGATTTTGGTAAAAATACATTTCACTGTAGAGGACCTGGTAAATCTGGCCATCCGGCACTGAAAACCCTTAAAAGTGATCCAGAAAATCTACAGCATTTCTGGCTTTAATAAGAGAAATAAGCAGTGCCAGGGCAAAGCCAGCGACAGCCATGACCCAGCGATTCCAGCTTGGCGAACTTTTTTACGAGGACATACTAAGGCGAAGCCTACAGATTTCATTTTCCTGCCTGGGCCAAAGTGTAATCTTGTACCAAAACCATATATCAAATCTCTAAGCATTACATGTAAGTACACACACGGGCATTTTATTCATAGAATTGTTTGTGCAGCCACACAAAACGAGACCTGGGGAATGATCTTGTCAAACACACAAGTATGCCCACAGGCTTTTGCAGCTCATTTTTTCTGTACTGGATCCATGAAGTCAGTTGATATGAACACAGCCACACACGCAGCTAAAGAGGGGGAGATGGATGGAAAGCCTCCCACAGAGCCAGACACCTCTTAAATTAGAATAGCAACTAAAAGCCATGACAGAGGAGGCCATAGTCTCCCATATATTAAATTTGGGCATCAGGAAACGGCCCCGAGTTTAAGCTGAACACTCCTGGGCAAAGCAACAAGGGCTTGCTGCACAACTTCGTCAAAGCCCTAAACTTCTCTCCGATATTAACACTATTTGTGATTAAGAATACATCAGTGCTCAACAGTTCATGGAGTTGCAGCCTGATGATCATGAGGCATAGCTAGTTCAGTGCTTCTAAGCCCTGAAAGAGCATCATCACGCAACAACAGCTGAGTAACTGAACAGCAAAGACTTCAGATCACACAAGTTAAGAGAAAGATTTAATACCAGTAGTAATTCTAGATGTTCACTTAGGACCAAAAAGGTCCAACTTTCAGAAGGTGCTCAAAAACAAGACTATTTGAGATAGACGTAAATGCATTCCAGAACCAGGAAGATGCTTTTAAAGCACTGTTTTTACCCCTTCTGTGCCAAGAGCCTGGCTGTGAAATTCTACCCTAAGGCACAGAGCAAGAACAGCTAGGATTTGAAGAAGCTTTGATACAGCTGCAAGTTTATCTCATGATATTATGTTATTTGTATATAACCAGGCACAATGGGGCTCTTGGCACTACTATTTTTATATAAGAAGCTAATCTCTCCACACAATTCTGGCAAGTGTGATATGTGCCGAGGCCCTTCCTGGTTCACGGGGAGAAAGAGCACCTATTTGATTTTTACTAACTTCTAAAAGGCCATCTGCAAAACTACATTTTAAATCTTTGTTTACCATCACTCATCAGTCACATGAATCATCATGACACTCACATGAAAAAATCTCTGGCAAGTTTTGCGATGACACTAACATTGCAGCAATTTGCTTGCTACAAGACTGGGCACGCATAACAGCTTCAGAGCATAATGCTTTACATTCACTAGGTGGTAGTATGTCAGAAAAGAGTCACTCCGTACCTCAAATTACTTTCCAGAGATGAAAAGCAGCAATTACCTGGATATTGCAGTGGGTTACCCGATTAGCTGGATGGCATTCAGGAATAACATTTTAAGTCAGACCTCCTAGAATCTCAAAATAGCAAAGCACAGCATTACAACTTAAAAACTTTAGATTGTTGCATGGTCACTGAAATCTGTTTTTTCAGACAGAAGACAAAGCAGAATCTTAAAAGCAATATAACCAAAGGTTTCAAAACTGAAATAAGTTATTTCAGAACCCTTTCATAGCCTACTATGGGTAGTAACACAGAGCTATTTCTTTCAACACTCCTATCCGGAGCAGCTCTGAAACACTATAACTAGGAAGTCTAAGGCTTCCGATAAACATGTTTCCTGAAAGGAATATTTAAAAAGACGCTTCACCTGAAGTTTTTCTCACCTTTGGACCATTTGTAACATCTTGCTCCTGTGCGAACTTCATTGTGTCTCATACTGCAAGCTAATAATCCCCAACATCAAAACACTTACACAACCCATTTTCTCTATGGCTACCTGTTTTCACAAAGCTTCCACTACCCTTATTATCTTTCAGACTTGTGGCCTTTGCCAAATACACTGTGACAAAGTCCACAAGCTCAAGTTATTGAAGGGTGAAAAGCATACAGGCAGGCGCATGGTCACAAACTCTGTGCCCACAGGAATTGAGAGTGTAGTACTAGAACTGCCAAGTAAGAAATGCTCCGAGTATCAACATATCCTTTTTAATTATTTTTCCCAAGGCAGAATTCAATCCTAGTTCAAAGAGAATACATGCCTGAATACTGCTTTAACCCTTCCACACAAGTCTTTGGTTTCTTGGAAGAAATTCAG
>VZTV01005417.1:16420-26477 GCA_013400875.1 Anhinga rufa | reverse complement strand
CCTTATAAAAATTAAATCTTTGTAGATATAAATTATTTTTCCAAGATTCATCAGAATTAGAAAGTCATGAGGCATAAGATGACATTTAAGCTTCCAGAAAATATTGCTAATTTATTAAATTTTTTCTGAGAGCCTTTGTTCTCATCCAGAATGCCAGTGATCCTCTCTAGACCACAAAGATTCAATAGAAAACCTTGATCATTATGTCCATTTTGTTCATAAATGTACCCTTTTATTTCATCTTGTGCTCTCTTTTCAGAACAACTACCCCCTTCCGCAAAAAGAAAAACCCTAATAGCACTTCCCTCCAGTGAATTCCAGTAAAAGGGGGCATGCAATCATAGAAGTATGGATGCACGGGCATTAAAATGAAACCATATGGAACATGGGCAGAGGATTTGAGCAGGAAAAGTACTGTTTAAAAATTAATCTTTATGGCTTAATGTGGATTGTTAGGAACACTGCAAAAGTTCTGAAAACTATTAGTTCAATGCTGCTACAAAGCCTATACTCTGAAAAAGCTAAAACGTCAGACTGGCTCATCTTAGAATGACAGCCTGGGAAATATACTTTGTGACCTAAATCTAAACTAACAAAAGACCCTGAAGAATACTTATTGTATCTGTCATTTTAGTCACAATTTCTGTGACCACTGACATATACATGTGTACAGGGAATTTATTATCCTCTTGTAATATTACTACCCTTCACCTTCTTGTCAGGAAAATAGAAAATGAGAAAGAGGAAAGGTCTCTAAAGTCTCACATGGCAAATGAAGTACAGAGAAAGAAATATGAGAGCTACAGTAGTATTTAGCCTGTTGTTGATGAAATGAGGGGGGAAACTAACTTAAATTACAGTATTAGTTTTTTACCTGTTTTTCCACTGAACTTCAGGGGTATAAAATAGAAAATATATGAGAAAAGTAGTCTCTAAAGAAGGTTTTTTTTATGATACCTTCCAAATTGACAAGAAGAATACACAAACACAACAGGGATTGCAGGTCTATCTGATGAAGTCTCTCTCATTTAAACTTGTTTCTGCTTTCTTCATGGAATAAGATAGTCTCTCCAAAATTAATTTAAAAAAAAAAAATTACTCAAAGAAAGGTAATTGCTAATGTAAGGCTTAGAGGTCAGAAGAAATGTGGTAAGAAAGGGGAGGAATCATAAATATATGGATAAAATCAGAAAAGAACCAAGATGAGGTAATTTCACAAGCCAATTAATCTAGAAAATGTTTAACTGTTTCACTGAAGAGCAGGAAGAGAAAAAGTAATGATCATACAGCCTTTTGTATGAAAGAGCCTTGCTTTCACAACATATGGATGAGTTAGATCCTCCCCAATTTAATCTTGACATGTTAATATCCAAGTCAAAAGGCACAAGTATTAATAACTTTACTATTTGTATTAGCTAAAATTAAACTCACCCAGGAATACTGAACTGGGTGGAAATGACCTATTTGTGTCTAACAGTTTCTGTTTCAGATGAAATATAAATTTATTTCTGTGGTTTTTGTTGTGTTGCAATTCAACTGCCTTTGGTGACAACTAAATCTGATACAAAACCAAAACAACAATTTAGACAAGAAAATGTCACAGAAATGGAATAAAAAGGACCAAATTAAAAAAGGACTGCATGAACTATTTTCTATTATCATTATATTTTAATTACGTGTTTAGGGAACTATTTTAATTTAAATTATGTATTGCAAAATAATAGCTCATTTTCATTTGACAGGGAATTAATGTCACTTTTGCTTTGCCACTTTCCTGTTGGATGCAAGTCATCTGTTCCTCAGTATGACACTGTCCTGCAGCTGAATGGCTGATAGTGGCAAGCATACTAGTATGCTAAGCCTTTTAGTTGCATAGGGCAGAACCATCCCATTCCCCCCAGATGTTGAAACAGGCCTACAACTTACCATTTCATTTTAAGACCCTGACAATTGACTTGGTAACACATTAAGCTACACTCTCCAAAAGGAAGAACTTAACTATATCTTGTGAGTAGAATCTTGTTGCATTTGTAGTCCTAATCTTATTTAATTAGACAGTGCAAATGGAATGAAATTACTAATTTATAGCACTTTTTAAAATTGTCAAGCCAAATTATGGTATGCAATAGAAATTGCATGAGTACCAGAATGGTAATCTTGTCATTAACTGTGTACACTACTAATGACAAGCAGAGCTCAGGCCTTTAGAACAAAACTATATTGAGAAACATAGGTCAACAGACAATCTTTTTCAGAACTTCATTATTGTGACTAGTTTTATACAGGCTACAGTATCTTAGCAAGCAGAAAAATAATGTGCATTACTGGTCTCGCTGTGATTTAACCAGTAAAAAAACCAGACTTTATAGAAAGCCATTTAGAGTAGAAGAGAAAAGAGAGAATTATTGTGAATAAGCAATCAGGTGCCTTAATTCATAAAAATAACATGACGTTTTGGGCACAGTGTGTGGGGACAAGTTAAAGGTGCCATTGCCGAGCATCTGTATTAAAAAAAATGTATTCCTACAGCAAGTAACCTCACCAGGGATTATTCTGAGTAGGGCATAGTGTTCCTTCACCAGTGTATTGAGTAAAATCAGCACATTCTTCAAGATCTTATCTTATAAATTACTCAGATTTTTTTTTATGGACATTTTCTAAATATTCTATTTAGAAAATATTCTGCCAATATATATTTTGGTATTTTACTTCCATGGAAACAGAATCATTAAACCTTAAGAATTCCAAAAGCTGCTTTATAGAAATTGCACTATTTTCCTGGCACCAGAATCCTTTTTGCAGAAACTAATTGTGTCACCAAAACCAATGTTCCTGGTGCAGTTAATACAGTGATGGTCACAATCAAAATTTAAAGTACTATATAGCATGCTGCATTTTAGTAAAAAATTTTGATGACTTCCATCCAAATACAGAAGGTGCAGAAATACATGTGTGGTCTCTTCCAGATCCAGCATGCCGGTGCATAAGGCAGACAGATACAGAACTTGTAATTCCTTATCCAAAGTACTCAGAGCCAAAGCAAGCATAACCCAACTGGGTTGTTGCCTTCCTTTTTGCAATCTCTTGATTTCACATTCCAGTTGCTATAGGGACATCCATCTTTCATTTCTATATGGACAGTCACAGATACTGCAGACTTTTTGGCAGCTCTCATGAATCTTAGACTCTCAAGCTGTGCACTTAAGAGAAAACTTAATTTCCGTTTTACAGCAAAGACCCAAAATAACGTTCATGGTTCTGCAGGATAATTTGAATATACAATCTGAGTAAACCAAAAAGGCCCAAATGTCTGGAGGTAACCTTTTTTTTTCTTCATTTTTTTTTAACAAACTCATGACATTTGGGGCCACCTTCTCAGTTCAGAACAGACAGGTTTTGCAATGCTACGTCTGTGACAAATCAATCAGTCCTCACACAAGATATGCTACAGTCAGCCTTCTGACCAGATGGAGACCTGGGGACTTCCATGGCAGGGGAACCCCAAAACTGCACAGTGCTGAATATACACCGACCGCCCTTTCCCAGATTGCACTAGAAAGGGGAGCTGTTTGGGGTATGTTAGTATGAGACCCTGTACACCAATGCACTCAGAGCAACACATGAACTCCTGCGAACAGCACAGAGATCTAGAAGTAGCGCTTTCTTCAGTCTGGTGAAAAAAAACAGAGGCACAATGGCAAATCGCATACAGATTTCTGCAGCCAGAAGAAAAAACAAAAGCACTCCTTAAAATCTCCTGCAAATTTTATAGTGCAGCAGTTAGATTCCCAGTCTTGTCTGTGGTTCAGAACTGCAGAAGTCTGGGGTCCAGTTCTTGCTTCAGTTTATATGGGGCAGAAACAAGCAGTTGGCCTTGAAAGTCTCATTTATATGAAAGTGAGGTGCAGCTTAGGACAATAATTTTAAAAAAAACCAATACATAACAGGCTTGTGGTGTTTACTACCTCAGAATATTATCAAGCTCACAAAAACTGCATCTTTAAAAGAACTTTCATGAGTAGGAAAAACCTTTATGTTTAAGGATATTACTCAGGATGAGAACGTCAATGTGGAAGACTCAGTGTCATCCTCGCCTGCAGTGTCCTCAGAAGCATCTTATAGTGGTAACTACTAGGGGCTACTTTCATGCTAACATGAAAGGATCTCAGTCTGATCTAGTATTGCACTGTGAATATACTTCTATTCTATATTTCAGTTCTCATAAGGCTAAAGCAAATTCTGTTCAAATTTATTTTACCAGACAGCCCAGTTGCTTCATCAAAATACATTTTTCTTACATATTTTCAATAATCTCCTGCTAATCTCTCAAAAACATTAAAAATCCTCTTCCTTCAATGAAACTGGTGCCATTCGGTATCTATCTGTAGTTGATGCCATTCAAAAAATAGGCAAGCTGAAGAAGAAGCAAGGGACTATTTTAAACAATCAAATTTCTCTTGAGGAACAATGGTACTCTGCACAGTACCTCTTGTGAAATCTGACTCCAAATGAGTTTATGCACCTAAATGAAGATCAGATCAGTGAGAGAAGAGCTTCAAATTGCACAGAGCAGAGAAAAAGAAAATGAAGTCACAAATCAGACAAAAAAATGTTACTTCAATACTATTCTATACCTTTAAATAAATTAACAATTAGCCAAGTAATCTTTCTCAGAATTTATTGTCCTAAATTCTCAAATTCATGATTTATTTTAGCTTACCTGTATTTGCTGTAGCTATAAATATTTTTAAAAATCACTACTTTTTAGTAACACATCAAGAAACATTTCCTAACTTTGAATGAAAGGGAAATAGAGTTAAAAAATGGTACTTCTACTGCATTACATATTATTCTATGATACAGTGTTTTCAGAAATATTATAGAATGAGAATTTTAAACCTTTTTATTCCATATTAACCAGTCTAGGGTTTTTTGATCCTAAATCCCATGTATTATTTCACAAAGCTCCTAAAATCTCATAATCTGAATTTAGGGTTCGAAAACTATCCAAAATGTCAGGTACTGATTTCTATGACGGTTGGCAAGAAAGGACCCTTTTAATTTTTGCAGCATGAACTCGAAGACCAAGCACCAGCCAGAGTCATACTCTGTCAAGACTGGAGAGAAACATTTCCTGAAATCTTAATTTTCCAGGAACTTTAGGAAAAACTAAGAAGGAAGAATGACTATCATTAGCATTCTCAATCAAGGAGTGTCTGACCTGGACAGCTAAAAGGACTAGAATCTCTGGCAACTGCTCTCCTTTCACTATTCTAAGACTCTCCCACTAACAAATACTCAGGCACACCCAGGATCTTTCAAAAATCATATGAGAAAGCAGATGGCTATAAAAATTCAAAGACTAAAATCTGCTTTACCTCCGGTTAAAAAAAAAAAAAAAAGGTCGAAATCACCCTACAGATGTTAATAATTGTCTGGGGTGGGAGTCGGGGAAGGGGGAGGCTGGCTTCTAAGTAAACAATGCAAAAAAAGACAAAGAGGTCCCTGCTGATGTAAAACAATAAAAGCAGTTTTCTCAGCAGTGTCAGCTTAGCAAGCCTGAGGGTCTGTATTTTAAACCCCAGTGGCCTGACGTCACTCACCCTGATCGTGTGTGTGAAGGAAGCTATCGCTCTGCGATGACCGACCTGAAAAGTGTTTTCAAAGCCCAGTGGGCTAATGTCACTCACACCGACGGTGGATGGTGGGATCTCTCAGGGTGGCAGCCTGGGGGAAGTGAGCTGCAACACCAGCAGCCGACCATCACTCACTCTGATGGCAGGGGGTCAGCTGGGATTCTTTGGTGGCCTCCCGGGCAATAGTTAAAAAGAAGATTTTGGTTCACATGTCAATGTCTAGCTTGAAAGCAGGGAGTATAAAAAGTGATTTTTTTTTTTAATTGTGGTTCACCAGTGGCAGCAGTGCAGCCAGGAAGGGGAGTTTCCCTGCGAGGCTGTTTGATTGCATGTGAAGCTTACAATGGGGCTGGCTCTGCCTGGTTTTAATTTTTTTCTCCCGTATGAGCTGTTTTATTCCCCCATAGCAAAGCTGGGGAAAAAATTAAATCCAGACAGCTCAAACTGAACTTTAAATTTCATATGCAATCAAACAGACTTTGAAAATATTGTCAGCTTCTTTACCAACCTGGCTGCCATATAGAGAATGTAAATAAACACTAAAATCCCAAAACATCATGTTCTCATGCTAACTCATCTTTTAATGCAGAAATTGACATTTGGGACAAATTCTCCCATTAAATTTATCCTGACACCTAAAGCATGGTAAAGTTTGCAAAGGAGGAATAGTCTTTGTCCCACTGCAAATACACCAAAAAAACCTGCAAGTGTAACTGCAGCTGATAGCTCCTCAACAAAAGGAATTATTTTGGATAGAATGGAGTCAAAAGAGTCACTACTTACAGAGTAAGCTCTTACAAAAATAAAATTTCCAAACTAAAAAATACTATTTTAAAAACAAAGTTCCAGTCCTATAAAAGTTAATTAATGTGAATTACTTAGTGCATGTTAAGCTGTCATACGTAGATGTCTGAAGGATCAGAATCTGAGGGTTATCCAACACTGAAATCATAGCTTCTGTATGCAAAAGCAATACAACCAACACACAAAATGGAATTGGGAATACATGCAGCTACAGGCAGTATAATCAGTTTGCTTGTATGTTGTACCCCTTTTCTACTAGTTCTTCACTGCATTAGACTGTCAGGATCTTTGAGATCGATCCTATTGTTTCCTACATAGTTCCTCTATGCCACCCAGAATAAAACAAACCAATTCAGAGTAACAATACATTAAGGAATAGCTCTAGAATTCTGCTTGTCACTGCTAACTGTGGTTTATTTGAGACTATGAAATTATTTGTACTAGAATTTATTTGCTTGGGCATGGAGTAAAGCTGTGTAACCTCAGCCTTGCAGGAAAAAAGTAAAAGGTTACATTTTCCTCTCCAATTCTCACAATGTGTGCAGCTCACATATGTGAAGAGAAAATATGACTCTAGCTCTGCATAGTTAAGCTAATAAGCTTTCTCATAGAGTGAGACAATAGGAACTGTGAGCATACTGTACAGCACAATAAGTGCTGGCACATGAACTGTTTCAGTCTTGAGGGACAGTGTTTCACAGTATATCAGTGACAGAAGACCAGCTTGCAGCCAGAATTATGAATGAAAAGTTTAAGCCTTCATGAAAGTATGGACTTAGAATGATTCTCCTGCAGTCACCACAAAAATTGATGCGTTGAATTATTTTTGGGAATACAGCATTTAACGCTTCATTTTCTAAAACTGTTATACACACAAATTCATTAGTTTAACTTAAGGCATGATGATTTTAAAAGGTGTTGTATTACATGTATGAATACATTTATATAAATTTAAGCCAATCAGATAAAACAGTATACATTTAACTTAAACCTATGTAGGAGTATCTTACAGGTCTACTTCTAAACCTGGGGAAATAGTGGGAGACAGAAAAATTTGTCTCTCTCCCTTTCTCAGGCACCAGACTGCAAGGGACTGTTGGTGCATATTAATTTCACGGTAAACTGTATACTTGGAATTGCCACACATGCTGTCTCTAGAGAGCTATGGTCTGAAATAGTCTCTCATGTGTTTGTGACTACTATACAATAATACTTCAGCAACAAATGCTATGGTTACATTTATATTAGTAAATAAACAGTCCAAGGACCCTTTTGTACCCCTGATGCAGCTCAGCTTACGTGGCACAGCTCACATCCATGGAGCTAAACCCTTTTCCCTCTTCTCTCCTGCTCCAAAAAAACAATCCAAAACCCAGAATGGCCTCATCCACACGGCTTATTAGGAACAGTCCCAGGCCCACGCTAGTTCCCAGACTGTGCTCAGACATTGTTTGGGACAGTGCTAATTGGCCAGGGCCAAAACAGTTCCAGGGACTGTGCTAGCAATTAGCAGCACGTTCACTTGCACACATGCTCAAGCCCATCAGTCACTGTGATCTAGCACAAGACAGTCCTGTCTCTGCAGCTGCCAAAGGCAGCTCCTGAATCTGGCACCCTCCTTTCACAGATTCAGTTAATAAGGTGGCAGCTCCAAATTCCAGCTGCTGTATGCTACCTCTGTCCTTCCCCCATGCAAAGAAGTAGCAGGTAGAACAGGAGTTTGAAGAACTGAACCATGTGAAGCACAGGAGCCTTCACATGCTGCCCAAACCACTGGCTCCATTTCTGACAGTGAAAGAAGACACCAGCTACAAAGCTGGATCTACCCTAATGGTCTGTGGCTGAGTTATGATGATTTGCCAGCTGATGCTAAGTAGACAGACTCAAACAACTTGCCTCCGTTTACAATGGTGCCCTCAAGGGCAACTGGCCTCACCAAACCACTGGTGCCTTTGAACAGCTATAAAATCTTCCTCTGCTTCTAGAAATGACAGAACCTTTCTCCTAGCTGAAGCACTACAAAAGGGACAAATTTAGATTAGCTGAAGAAATTAGAGTTGGCGTGAATGCCTCCTCTAGCCTACCATTACCCATGCCCTGGAAAAAGACTTTGGAAGAGAGAGAAAAATTAATTAATTTCCTGAAATGCAGATATTCTTACTGTGTCTACCTGCATGTGACTAAAGGTTCAGTGCGAGAGATAACATCCATTAACTGATAGAGCTGGGGAAAAAAAAAAAAATCACAAAAAGGTTTGGGGAGTAGAGTTTTTCAGGTCTTTCTCTTAACATCCCTGAAGAAAAACTGCTAAGTTCAAAAGTTTGGGGTACTTTCCCACCTGCATTTAACAAAGGGTATCACCTCCCCATCTAACCCATTTCATTATTGCTACAAAATTACTTCTGCTGTCTGCCTTACTACATCTGACTTTGACCATATTCATTAATGATTGAAAAATAAATTTTAAATACTCCTATCTGTAAAACCATCAAATCTGTAAATCACTGTCCTTACCGTGTCTCTCTATTATCCTGCCCAGAAAGATCTTTCACTTTTCTTCTCTTTCTGCAGCGTTGTTGCTCTTTTGAAAAGGAAAACCAGTATACATTTGCATTTTCCCAGAATTCAGAAATATTTGACGGGAAGAAAGCATAAAAAATTACATATTTGAGAGTGGAAAATTACATATTTGAGAGTGGAAAATGCTTAATTTACTTGCTTGTTCAGAATTTTTGTATCTGACCCTGTCAAACTGTGCTGTCAAAATCAAGAACAGGACTTGCTTCTCCTGGACCAACACAGAAACAGCAGTTCAAAACCAACTTCTCCTCCTGTCGGAATTTCATCACTTTTTATTTAACAAACTTCTAAATATTTTTTCATTTTTTCAGTAAAATTGAAGCTGAAACATTAGCTAAACTTTTTTCAAAATGTCAAACAGACCTGTTCGCATAACAGATTATATAAAAATTATTAGAATAATTTTAAGAATACCACCCGTTTTTTGCCACTAGAACCAAAAACTTTTCAGTCCTTCACAGTATTACAGATCCTACGATAACACTGCGCTTTTGCACCATGCATTTTGGGAAACTTTATGCCTTTTAAGTTTTTGGCACTGAACACGATCATATTTGACTCTTGATTTACAGCAGCCTGTCTTCTCTAACGATGAACCCAGCACCATAAGTTTCCATGGCATAAGTATCATTATTTACTTCCCTTTTACAGCTAATGTATTAAAAATATTACTCCACTTTAACAGAACAGGGGTCTTGCCCATCTTCCTTGCTTGAATATAGGAAATAAAGCCGGAATTGGTTTAAAAACAAAATAGAGCTCCTAGTAGTGCCACAGTACGTTAGACTCGCTTATCTTAGCGAACCATGAATGCGGATCCATTTCAAGTAGTGAAACTAAGTTATGTATTAACCAACAGGTGCAAGAAGCTGTATCAAAGCTTTGATGCCTTTGCATGGAGCGCACCATTTTGTCTGTGAAACGCAGCGGGAAAGAAGGAGGCCAAACCGGGCCGCCCCGCAGGTTCCGAGCCCGGGCGGGAGCGGCCGCGGGCGCACCGGGGCTCGGGGGCCGCACCGGGGCTCGGGGGCCGCACC
>VZTV01005417.1:0-15735 GCA_013400875.1 Anhinga rufa | reverse complement strand
CGTTTGCCTCCCTGCCGGCCGGGGGCCGGAGGGGGCGACGGCTCCTTCCGTCGCCAGCACCGCCCTCGCAGGGACTTGCACCCCTTTGCCCTACTCCGTACCCTGTAGATTTTCCTCTCCGTCCCCTTCCCAAGATCTGTTACTTTTTTCAGGGGTTGCTTAGCTACTCTTTCACTAATTCACCAAAAGAATGCTGGAAATCGCTTTATAATTTTTGGTGTTTCTTTAATGCAGCGACCTGTATTGAAAGTCCAGTTCATGACCCCAACCTCTACTTGATGATGTGTGCATGTGTTTACTTCTGTGCATGTCACAGGGCTTAGGGTTTTCTAAGACACCTTTCTAGTCAAGAGAAAATAAAATATAGTTCAGTGCTATTAACTATGGTTTGGAGGGTGTGCTTTTCCATGCTACTTGAATCTTTACATATTTACATACCTACAATATAGTTTAAGTAATTTTTTAAAATCTGTAATGTCTTTATGTATGTATATGTATATATGTGTAAAACACATGCAGAAAGCTGTATAGACGCACATATATAGGGAAAGAAGGATGAAAGCCATACTGTTTCTTCCCACTTTTTGTGTTCTGACTGTCCCATCGATTACTGCTGCTTCCTCCCTCTTAAAATGGCACCTGTTTGCAGTGCTGAAGATTAATCCTCAGTCTCCTAAAAATGCTTTGGAATCTGTAAATATGAATTTAGGAATTCCTCTATGGTAACGCAGAAACTTACTGTTCATGTTTGACTGCTGGTTTCTGCCCCTCTTTTAGTCCTCTGTGCTGTTGACACAACTGTTGACTGTGCTTTGTGGTAGATTGGATCAGTCAACTGATTCAGGTTAAAAATAACTTTGTTTGTTTTAAAGTTTTACTGCTCTACCTTTTAAGCAGTTACTCCAGAATAAATAGTAGGACATAGCATGGGTGGGAGTGAACAGCATGGAAATGTGAGGTGGGGACTCTTAAGCTGGCATTTCTTCCAGGAAATTTCTTCTTTGAAATAGTGCCTTAGGTTCCTTCCCTGCAACAGAGGGAGACAGAAGAATTAGTGTCCCTTAATATTTTCAATAAGAGGGAGGTTGCCTCTGGGGTTGGGTTGTCCAAAGGTGACTGGAACTTATGCTTCACATGCCATGGGAGAGTGGCCATAAATCTGCAGGTTTCTTGCAAAAGAGACAGGGAAGAGCACTATGAGCCTCTCTCATTTAAAGTTTTACACATCTTTGCAATCATTGCATGTTGGAAGAGCGAGAATAAAATTTTCCTAGGAGCAAGGAGAAGATGTTTCAGAATAAGATAGTTTTGGCAATATGAAGGAACAGTTAATATTGTCACTCATTGTATAATTTTTGTAAAGTAATTAATTATTTTCTTGATGAAGTAGGCACAGAAATAAACTTCTTCTTAGTTACTGTTTTATAGAAAGAAATATTGTTAAGCAGCCTCTGCAGTCTCCCTGCTTGGAAGGAAGGATCAAGGTACAAATTAACAGAAAAGGATTCAGGGCTCTAAATTTTAAATTCAAGAAGTCTTCCTGCAGCTCATAGGTAATAAAATTAGATAGAGGTGCATGGGAGAAAGTGTATCTTTGGCTTCTGTACTTTCTGTTGCTTCTTGGAAGAGCTGTTTGGCTTGTTTCCTATTGTGGATGCCTTTTTAATATACCATATAAACCTTTGTATGTTACCAGAAATCTAGATGACTCCAATATAATAAATTTCATTAGACAGGTAGATGCCTAAAAGCTTGGGAGTATACAAATCCCATTTCTAGCTTTAGTATCTTGCATCTCATTTTGTAAAAAGGGGATAAAGGAACATCCCTACCTCAGAGAGTTGTGAAAGGTCTTATAATACAAACCACTTAAGCTTATTTTCCAGTTATAATGATCAGCAGCTGTCTAAAAGCCTACTTCTTTCAGAAGACAATGTTTTGCGGCATATCTTGCAATTGGATATACAGATCCTGTGACACCAGTTTCCTCTCAAAAGTATTTTGACAGATACAGTTTGGTGCAAGTAGCTTCTTTGTTACAATAAATTCGGTGTATATTTAAAGTCTTTGTCTAATTTATTGTTGGAGTCATTTGTGTATTTGCTGATCTGTAGAAAGAAAGTACTATACCAGTATGCTAGGTATGTGTCTTAAAGTAAACATAGGTGTTAGAATTGCTAACAATAAAAGTTAACACTGTTTGCAGGAGATGACTGAAGAAGATGCTGGAATTGTCAACTGTGAGGGCATTTGAATGATTCTTCCATCACTTCAGCACTATGCTTTTGTTTAGTCAGATTCAGAGTAAGGTTTGGTCAAGTTTGGTACAACTTGGTTAAATTACAGTTTCATGTTATTTGCCTAAATTAGGCTATGAGAGTAATATGGCTTATTGTTTGAGCACTGTAGGATTAAATTTAAAACCTTCATGCAGTAGTCTTATTTGGAGTGGGTTTTGCAGATTTTTGCATGTGAAACTTCTGATAATTCTCCAGTTTTCAGAACTTAAATTACAGAATAATATAGCTGCCCTCTGATTTTGAAAACAGTTCCCAAGATCACTTAACAGTAGTCACAAGAGAGATTCTATTCTGATTTTCGTGAGTTATATTTGGTTCTTAAAAATATTATGACATCCTCTAATGCAAAGATTGAATTTATCAGTACATGTTTAAGCACTTCAAAATATGCATACCCAAGCTGCTTGAGGCTTCTGAAATGGATACTGGTAACACAAGGAAATAAGTGTTCGGTCCAAAGTTAGGAGAACACGCAAAAACATTCCTCATATCTGTATGAAGTTCTGTGTGCCTAGTTTAAATCACTGAAGCAGTGGTTACAGAGTCCATCATTATTCTCTCTGGTGGTGAGCCTGATAGACTATCAGCAGATGGCTTGAGCAGATAAAGAAAGTAGAAGTGCCTCCTTTGCTTAGATCGCAGTTTTGAAGTTTTCATGCTGCAGGATCTGTCAAGGTTTCGGGGGCTTGAAATTGTGTTGAATGCACTCTTCTGAGTTTGACCTCTTTGGGAGGAAAGTTGTACTTTGTTTGTCTGTCCTACCTAATTACTTCAAATTTTACCTCTCAGTTCTCTGCAGCCAACATTTGATTAAGGGGTATACTTTAAATCATAGTTAGAGATCTTTACGTTTCATGTGAATTGGAGGAAAACAGAGGGGGGACTCTTACATGTCTGTGTCTTGGGAAAGATTGCAGTGTCTCCTTGTATTAGAGAATGTGGGTAGGTGGAGCTGGGAAAAGAAAAATTCAAACAAATTTCTACTGAATTGGGATTCAGCTGTTTGTTCCAAAACCATGTAGTGTTTCAGACAATCCCTTTATGTCACAAGGTATTGCAGTCAGGATACAAAGATACTAATTGCTGTTGCAGAAGCAGAGTATTTTGTCTGCGTGGGTGTAATACCTGATCACACAGTCCCTACATTTCATGATAATGGATTGTTCTTGTGACACTTTTCAGTGATAGATGATGGTTCTTCAAAGTGTATTACCTTCCTCTTGTAATTCTGTTGTAAAGACTCTGAGCATGACAGCAGCGTTTTGCTAGTTCATTATAAATGCATATCTGAGGTTACGAAAGCAAAGAATTACAGACATTTTTGTAGAAAAGTGAAAGCCTGTTATTCAATTCATGCTATATGCTCAAGAGAATGAAGAGACCTGGGACGCCATTTAAATATTATTCTTCCATTATCATAAGCAAGCATCCCCATCAGTGAAAACAGGGGGAAGCCATTTTTGCGGGAAAATAAAGGATTTACAGAAGAAACCTGTTTCTATCTTGCTCTTTCATAAATAATAGAGAAAATGTTTACTAACATTTAAAAAAAGATGAGTTTTTTCCTCTTGAGACAACTAGCTTACACTGTTGTGTTATTGTTTAGTTTTTCTTCTTTTCTTTCTTCAAAACAGTGTTAGCTCTTTTGATTGCATGTTCATACTAAGCTATATGTTAAAATAGGGCTTAGTAGACTTCCCAGATCTAGATCTGGGTAGGCCAGTGAGCTATACAAAGATGCACAGAGCTCTGACTGTGTCTTGTTAATATAAGCACTATTTAGCCAGTGTTAGTGCTAGCCATTGTGACATTTTGTCAAGTTTGGAATAAGTAGCATGTTGCAAGAGTTGTATTACTACTTATTTCATCCAGCTATAATGCTTGTCTGCTACTTACTCTCATATACTGGGTGGGTTAATGTACATGTGGTGTTGTCAGGTTCAGACACAGAAGCTTTGGTTTTCATCAGTTAAAAAAAAAGGTTCTGCAGCATTTAACTTCATGAAAATTAATTCCAATGGCTAACTGCATCTGCAAACAATCTGGAATAAAATTTCAAGATAAGACTAGGTGGAAGAGTTTTCTGAGGTCTTGCCCTTGCTGTATAAATGGTGTTTATACATAGTTTCATTTTGGTTATTCGTAAGGGAAAAAGACCTTTTAAAATACACATTTAATGTGAATTCTAATTTTATCTTGAAAATCTGGTTTGTTTTTAATGCATATCGGAGAAAGTATAGATGATCAGACTATCCTACAACACAATAGTACAACTGTTACTGAAATGTGGAATAAAACTCCAGGGAGTTTTTTGGTCATAAGATTGTGGTGACATGGAGGTTTAAAGTAGACTCAAGGTGAAAGATGTGGAGAGACTAATGGACATAGTGCAGGGAGAAAAAGATGAAAACCACTGCAGTTTGTACACTTAATGAGTCTAAGTTTAAAAATGAGACTCCAGACAGCAGTGAGTGTTTGTCTGATATTGCAGACAGGCTGAAGCAGTAGTTCGGGGGAAGTAGATGTTCCATATATCTAAGTGTATCATTCATTTAAAACCCATTCCCTTTGACTGTGTCCACACTGCTCTAATAATAATCATGTGGATAAGAGAGGGCCTAGCAGCCAAATATTGCGTATTCACTGTGACTGAAAGCATCATCAGTGGTTATTTTTTATAGTCACATGTCCTTTGATGATGATCTGGTGTCTGGCTCTCGTGAAGGAAGGCCCTCTTTCCCCATCAGTTTTGCATGCTTTGAGGGAGAGAGGAGGAGATTTTTGACAAGTAGGATACTTGAGTCCTTTTGCAGTATTTAATGTAGGATCTCAAAGTTGCTATCCATCACTACTTGCTTCTGTCCTGTAGGAGTTGATGGGACAGCAACATACTGTCTTCTTCATGACTGGTGTGTTGCTCATGGATATGCACCTTTATTACAAGGTCCTGTGGCTCTGGTGAACCAGAATGGTGTTTGAGATTTCCTGCTTTTGGCTTCTCTGTTTGTCATTACGGGAAGTAGGGTGTAGGAGTGCTGCCTCTTTCCTTTAAAATGGAAAGAGGAAGCTTTGGAAAGCCCCCATGGAAGAACAAAGACGTTGGATGTAATGATGCATTAGAGCAGTAGGATATTGCTGTCAAAGTGAAGAATTCTGTCATAGATTAGAGAAATTAAAAAGTAAAAAATACCATGTGTCACGTAGTTTAGCCTTCTTCTAATGCACAACTTGTCTCCTAGTGAGCCAAGATCAAGATCATTCTTGTTCTTGAAGTTGTGTGGGATTCCCATAATGTTTCTTAAAGTTCAGGTACTTTCAGTATTGGTCTAGGTGAGGAAGAGGATTGGTAGAAAGATGTCAAAGTAAGAGGGGCAGAAGGGGAAAAGAAGCCAGAAGAACAAAAGTTTGTGAATGGGGGCAAGGGAGAGATGTGTTGTTCTGGAAATGGCTGTTTTTCTAAAGGAATTATGGAGAAGTAAGTAGAGTGGGTGTTATGACAGCAAAACATTCCTGCTGAGGCTTCTTAAATTGCTGTTCATTATTGGGCATATAACTTGGAATGACTTATTTTGTGGTTCCATCACTTTTGGAATTAGAAACCCAAAGGGAGAGGAATGACAGTCTTTTCAGCAAGAAAACGTTTAAGAGACAAGCAGACAGACATTTCAGGTTTGTGTTGAAAGATAACTAGTAAATAAGTGATGTGCTTGCTTCTTCACTAGAACAGCTGAAAACCCTTCTTACCAGCTATGTGGCACCTAGTCATTGTGGCCTCAGAACTGCAGGTCACTTTTACCTAAAGTTTGGCATATCTTTAAAAAAAAGCATTATTACGTGCTGGAATAAAGTTTTGCCTATGTCTACTGATCTGAGAACCTAATAATCTCTCTACTTTGAAGATTTGAAGAGGTGTGGAGATAGAAATAAAACCCCAAAACCCCACCAAAACAAAAACAAACAAAAAACCCCAAAACAAACAAAAACACCAAACCAAAAGAGCCTTGGAGGGTAGAGGTGAAGTTTCCTAAAACAGAAGGACATAATACTTTCCTTCAGGGTCTAAACAATCTAAAATATGTTCTGACACTGGGTTTGAAAATGAAACTTACTTTGTTTTCAAAACAAAACCCCAAACTTTTTTTATGGAAAAGGCTGTCTTGTTGGTATTTCCTAATACCAAATATTTGGTATCTCGAAGTTTGAGACAAATATATTTGTAGAAATTGTTACCATGACTTCAAGGACATTTTTTTTTGTTAAATAAAGAAATAAATTGATAGATTATGAAATGCTATATGGATACATGGAGAAGGGGAATTTGAATGGTAGCTGTCAATAGACAGAATTTCAAATCCGTGTTAACAAAATAATAAAATTTGCTTTAGTGGTGGTGGTTTAATATATATTGTTCAGCAGGTTTAACCCATACTGGAAAAATAATACCTTCTGGGTTACAAAAATGACCTTGATGTTGCCTTAATGTACGTTTGAGCATTATGACTCAATTAATTTTGTTATTCCATTATACATCTCAACATGGTGCAATATTTATATATGATTGGAAAAGCCCAGAAGACAGTTGGGTTGGGTTGTATTTCTGACTGATAGGAACTGTCACTTTCAGAGCTGTTCTTCACAGAAACAGGCACTATCAAAATGCGCCAGTGAGATTCAGAATAAGTTAAGTTCCAACATCCAAAGTTGAGAATTTAAGTGATACCATCTATCTCAATAACATGCTGCTGGGCCTTTCATTCACAACTACACACAAGCAAAATCAGTATCTGATATTTCTTTTTTGGGGAGGAAAACAATGCAAATCAAATCAACAGTAGGAGTTATTAGACTAATATATAGCTCTCAGTTTATTACACCAGTGTAGTAGATCTTCCCTGTGGCAGTGTGCAAAATCTCACCTATTGTTAAGCACGTTGATGAATAGTGAGGATGGAAGCACTAATTACAGTTAATATGGTTGATATTTTCAACTTTTATATGCATTTTCAGTTTTGAATGATGCTTTTGCTGATGCCTTTGTATAACTTATTCTATGTACAAATAATCTACTTAGTAAGGTAATAATTTCTCATCATCCCCAATCTTTTGACTGTTTCTGTCATATTTTTTTCTTTAAAAGGAATTTGTGAACTTCAAGCATGCTTGAAAACAGTGTTAGGCATAAGGTAAATTTCTGGAGATACAAAGGCAATGCCACTATTTAGTTCTGTCTGGGACTAACCCACAGTCTTGTTCATACTTCTATGCAATTCTTTGTGATGCAGGGAAATATCTGTTCTTAAACTTATGTATTTTTTGGTTCTGTGAGAGTTTTGAGAGTGAACCAAGACTGTTTGCCTTTTTTTGTTTTTTTTTTTGGATTAGCATAGGGCCTGAAATTAAATTTTTTGTATTTTGAGAAGAACTAGAATTTAAAGATATCCCATCCTGCCAGGCAGATATTGATTTTTCTATTGTCTATCATAGATGGAATTGTCTGTTGTAAAAGATTGAGGTGCTGAGAAGCATACATAGTTAGCAGGGAAGCGTGAACCTACTCACATAGTTTAAAAAACCCCAAGTTTTAAAACATGTTCTTTTGTACTAGTAGTTTCAGTAATCTGTATAATCCTTAAGAGCTTATTGTTTCATATGTTTTATCCATGTACATGTTTTCATTCTCATGACAATACAGTGGATTTTGATAAGCTTTTTGAATTCTTTTGTAAGCATGATTCTAGGTGTGTTACAAAGTATACCTCCAAACTGTCTTAAGATCACATCCTTTATTGTTTCTAATAAAAGGTATTGTTAAACTAGCAGGAGGCAAGCTGAACAGTTAACATTACCTTATTTATTATGCATATTTCCATATTTCCTAAGACATGAATGGCATATTTCTGTCTGAGTTTCAAAGTGTAGTGTTCCCTCCTGGCAGTATAACAATATGTTTAGGCACTATTTTTTTAACAAGCCACTCTCTAGCTTCTCTAATTTCTGTCTGTCTTAATTTTCCCTTGACCTGTGACTGATGTTGAGGAAGTACATTAACTTTTGTCTCAACTAGACAGACTGTAGGCAGCTCCAGAATGTGTGTGGGCAAACAATTCTTGGAGCTGCTTATTCTTGGAGTGTTAACATGGAAGATTTCGTAAACAGCTTCTATTATTTTTTTTTAAAATCAGATTTGATGTGTTTTATATAAAATATTTGAAGACATGAATGTATGCTCTATATGTAAATACTTCTGATGTTGTCACTTGCTATCAGTCTAATGAAGTAATGTTCTACTAAATGTTAATGATGCCATTTGTATTAAAGTTCAAACCAAAATTTTGTTGCAGAGGATAACTTTAATTTTTCATCTTTTCTATGTATTTCAGTAGTTTTAAGTAGAGATTTTTACGGGTATTGCATCTGATGTCAATAATGTTCAGAAGTACCATCTTTCATTATAAAACTGGAGGTGTACTTTGTGGCTATTTAAAGATCCAAGAGTAAACAAGTGGCTTACTACTTTCAGTAGAACCACTATATTTTAAATGAAGGAAAAAACCACAGAGTTCTTCATGCAGTAGCTTTGACTGTTCTGTCACGTATT
The DNA here is from genome assembly GCA_013400875.1 of Anhinga rufa. Taxonomy (NCBI): domain Eukaryota; kingdom Metazoa; phylum Chordata; class Aves; order Suliformes; family Anhingidae; genus Anhinga; species Anhinga rufa. The sequence goes on along the minus strand of VZTV01005417.1, from coordinate 6,837 downwards.
CAAGGAGTATTTGTATGTGCTGCGTAAGTTATCTGAAGGGAGATTCTGCAGCAGTGATGTTTTGTCATATGTCAGTGTTGATTGTGCCTACCAGAGTCTGAGACAAATAATCTGAATGTTGTTGTATGAGCTGGAATTCAAGAATAAGGTTTGCATTTGAAGCACCAGTTTTGCCTTAAGGGATAATTCCACTTTAGAAAAGAGAGAGCAATAGCAAGGCTAGCAGTCTCCTTTCAGAGAGCTGCTCAGATAGTAAGAATATGAAAAGAGATTAGCAAAAGGGAAGAATAGTACTAGTGGAGGAGGAGAGGGTCAATGTATAAGTAAGCGTAGAGGAGAACACACAAATAGGGTAGCTGATGAGGTTATTTTTGTTCTCAAAGGTGAGTTCTTCAAAAAACCTTGTAAGGTGTGTCTACATTAATAAATAGTGGTAAATGGAAAGAAAATTAAGTAGGATAATTATGGAACAACAGGGCACTCAGTCTTTCTTTTAAAATAGACTTCATTTAAGTAGCTTGGTAGTTGCATTATATTGCTCTTGTAACACGCAATAATTTATCCTTCATCAGTTTAAAGAATTGTGCCAAGGCTGCAGATGCTAATACAGTACTCTCTAGAAGAAAGGACTTTTATTTTTCCTAAACTAGTGCCATGAATTGTTACTTGCACTTGTGTGTAGAATAGCAGTTAAAGTTTTGATGTTATAATTTTTTTTTAAAACTTCTGTTGGATACACTTGCATAGGTTGCTTACATTGCAGCCAACTATTTGTTTTAAGCTAAAGGCAGAACTGTATTGTAGAAGCTAATTTATCACGGTGGTACCCACAACAAAAAATGTGTGTGGTTAGCATCTTTTAAAGAGAGGTAAGGTTTAAAATTGGTCATTATAGAGAGACTACATAAAAATTAAGTCCTGCGCTTTGGTTGGTAATTAATGAGGCTGAAACACAAGTGCAAATATATTGCATATGCTGAAAAAATGAATTTAATAGGGATTAATTACTAGCAAAGTGTCAGGGAGCAGCAAGGGCTGGCTGCTCCTGAAGGTAAGGCAGGCTGGAAGCTGAGGGTGATCCCAGCAGGGACAGTGACCTCACTGATCAGGGCACAGTCCCACAGTATCTCTACATGAGGAGAGCTGGGTGCTGGTAATGGGATCCATCAACAGTCCCAGATACAGTGTAGTCCTGAGCAAGGTCCAGGGTCTGTCCAGGGAGTCCAGTCAGGAGCAAATGGAACCAGAGACACATTTGGAGACAAGCTGCAACCTGTATCTGAAGTCCATCCAGGCAACAGGGTCTAAGCAGGACTGGAGTCATATTGCAGCTTGGGTGAGGGATCTAGCCAGGCTCAGAGACAGGAGCCAGAGCCAGGGCTGGAGGCAAGTACGCTTAATGATGTTGGTCAGGCAAGGGCTGAAGACGCAGAGCTGAGCTTAAGTAGAGCTCCAGGGCCGCAGGCAGGGTGTGTTGGTGGAGGCCCTGGGTGAGGCTGGTCAGGGCCATTAAGACCTGTTAGTGCCCTGAGGGTCTTGATGCATGGTCTGACAGAGTTCGTCTTCAGACTGTTAATATTAGAGCACAAGCTGACTTGAAAACTCAGATTATATTCTTGCATGTAACATGGCACCATTGGTGTATCTTCTCTGCATGTAGTAGGCAAAGTTTTATTGAAATACCATGGGGGTTGTTCCACTCAGAGGTGTGTGAAATGGAGGAGTTGCAAATATGTCAGCAAAGGAATGATATGGACAGGCAGAAGTATTAAAAAAAGGGCTGTGGTGTGATTAAGGTGTGTGATATAGTGGAGGGTAGCTAAGGTACCTGGTAACTGTGGAATCACAACAGTTCAAAGAGGAGTTGAGGACAGAAGCTTGATGTCAGGAAGGAAATTGAAGAGTAAGGTGACTGAGACAAGGCAAAGCTGACAAACAAAGGATGAAATAAAACCATAGGTAGTAATACTAGCTAGATTGTCCCATTCTCATCTAGAACAACTGCTGAGAGCACAGAGTTGTGAAAAGTGACCTGCTTCTGTATGTCCCATTACATTTGCAAGGCGTTTGGCTATCTCTAAGTGGCTTTTACGAAGCACTGCAAACATAAATGAACAGACAACTCTTAAATACATTTTTTCATAGCTGCCCAACAAGTAAGGCTTACTAGCCAAAAGCTTCATTGACTTTCATGAACCATTTATAGACCAAGGTATAGTTTTCCAGTAACACTTTAAAGGATTCTTTTTTGTACTATAGTTTAGTTCAGTAGTTTACATTTCAAGTGTTTGAGGGCATTAAATAAGAAAGAAGTTGCCTTTATTTACATGTTATGTTTTACAGACCTTGCTATTACCGTAGATTATTAGAATAAGGATTACTTAAGCCTGTAAAGGCAGTCAAACAGAAAGGCTAAATCGAGGAGAAAGGATGAGAATGGAATACAGGATCATACTAGGCCATAACCAGTTTGCAAACACAGGAATCTTTACTCTTTTTTGTTTGGTTGGTTGGTTTTTGTTTAATTTTACTTGATTCAAAGGCTCTTGTTCAAACTGCATAAACTTCCCTAAGACAGAGGTGGGTTGTGGAACATTAGTTTCATTCCTCACAGTTTTGGGATTAAACCCTTTGACTTCTGTTGTTCTTACTATAAAGAGAGCACAGTTTTTAGTTATTGTCTAGTTGCATGAATGCCTGAATGTATATGTGTGGGGAGAAATCTGACATTTAGAAAGCACAAACAGAGCAAATATGTCACCTGTGTATTTTGTCTTTACTCCCTCCATAACTTTTCCCTCTTCCTTTTTAACTTTATTAGGCTTCCTAACTAGATAATGTAAAATTCAGTTGATAGTTGATATGGGCTGTGCAGCATTTCTAGTATTATTTGCCTTTCAACTGACTTGCCTACAAGTTTTCCACTAGTTCACAGGGAACCTGTTGTTCTCAGGTTGTGATCTGAGGTTAATTTCTAAGATTAGGTCTTCTGGTTTGGAGGGTAGTGTCCAATGAAATTGCTGATCAGCAGCTGTACAGGTGGCAGTAGTTCAGAGCCCCTGTCACCTGACAGCAGTTGGACATCTTATAAATTATGTATTCTGTTGCTTCAAAAGTAGTACACCAGATCTCCTTTCATAAAGAGTTTTAGTATTTCTACTAGAAAAATACTTAAATAATTTGGGGTCATTTTATTCTTACTGTGTTAAGCCCCTCTCTCAGAAGCGTTTCTAGTCTGTTTGCTGTAATCTGGGGGAGACCACTGGCATACTTTGAGTCACATTCATGTGGGGGTCTAGAAGCACTGGCATGACTTTGTTCAGTAGTTCAGTTGCAATTAATGACTGAGTTTATGTTCAAGTACATCAAGAAACAGTCTAGTATCAGCCTGGGACTTGCAGAGAAGTGTTTCAGGATGTGCAGCCCTCGCTTGGTGTGCTGACTTGAACCCAAGCTCTCTGTGTGGATTTTTGTGTAAACTATTCCTCAGCTCAAGCTGTTTCATTGTGTGTACGCTTGTGCTACGCATGTACCCACCTAATTAATGCTCCCAGAAGGCATAGTGCTCAAAGATGAGGTGGAGACACCTGTGTAGCTCTGCAGGAATAGGTTGAGCCTGTTGGGGCCTACTGCCTGGCCATTGCGGAGCGTTTTGAAGGGTTGTGCTGGTCTTTGTTGTGTGTGCCCGGTCACGTCAGCTCAATCAGCTGGCTAGAGAGCATCTCAAAGGGGCCCTGTTTGAGTCAGGGGCAGTGGAATCTCAGCACTAAGTCAGAGCTAACTTTCCTCATTCCTTGTTGACCCTGAGAAAGCTATTTAAATGAGGGAAACTGATGGTGGGCAACTCAAGCCATTTCTTAACAGGGCTGACTTTCGTCCTGGGGACTTAACTGGAGTGTCAGGAGTAGCTACAGTGCTTCTGGTCCTGCGGTAGTTCTGGAAGGACTACAGCTGTGTTTGCATAGTGCTGTGGTTCAGCTGATACCTTGGTTGTAGATCTGTCAATAGCATTTTCCTATCTGTGGGATCATTAAAATAGAACCTAAAATAACTAAAATTTGATAGTTTTCTACTTAATACAGTATTTACTAATTGAAAATTTAAGTCATTTAATATTTCTAAAGGCAGGTGAACGTAACATTTTGCTTTGAAGATGCACACTAAGTTACAAGCCACAAGTCAAATGTTTAAAGTTATTTTCATGTTTATTCAGTACATTTGTATGACCATTGCTTCTTTTCATAATGCAGATTTGCGTAACAGAAAAGCACAATCAGTTCCTGCCCTGTTTTCCAAACACACCAGGGAAAAAAAAATATTTTGCATATGAACTTTTTAGCAAGTAGAAACGGTGTTTATAGATTTCTATTTCAATTTTGATCTTTTTTCCCCACTTAATACAGAAATTTTAGTAGTTTTGATTAAATAAATCAGTATTCCTTTCATGCTTTCAGAAACATAATTTACTGTCTTCATAATTTAACATAATTTTGTAAGTAAAGGAAAAATTGTGATGTGCCAGTATTGTCTGAGAATATAACTATTTATAAATGGGGAACTTGCTTTTCCTCCAAACCCAAAAGTTACTCCTGCAGTTCATACTACAAAATAGAACTACGTGGTCTCCACAGGCAGTATTTGGCATTATATTCCATATTTTGTTTATGTTGGGATGTAATAAGAATAGTAAATGTATCCTGGTAAAAGTGAAACACCATTGACTCTGTTAAGTCTTTATCACTTTAATAACAATAGTGGATCTAATACCAAGGAAGTACTATCCCACTCTATTTAAGTTCTCTCACAAGTTCAACTTTACAAGCTGTCTTTATAAAAATGCGTTATATTGGGGCTGAATACTGTGATCTGTACTGTATTTGACATCATATAACAGGCAGCATTAATGTCTGTATTTTATATGAGAGAACATTATACTGATTTGGTTTTAGTCTGCTTAATTGCAGTGTGTGACTAGGTTGGATGCTGTGGAAGTTCTGAGCTAGCAGTGTTTCCATGTTCTTTTTGTTCAGAATTTAATGTCTTTATGGTGGCTGTACACTGTGAAGCTTAGATTATTCCTGATAAATGCCATAATATTAAAAAAGATTAGTTTTCTAAGAATTCTTATCTGTTCAATGTATTGAATGGTTCATCACGGCTTCTGCATATATGTGTGTTCACACCTACTGCTGCCCTGGTCATTGAGTATCAGAATACTTAAAACACCATTTAGACTTACTTCTTAATAACTGCCTTCATTTTTCATGTGGCACATGAGGTTTTCTTCAAGACTTTGTTTCATCTCTATGTTGTGATCTGATTACCTTTGCTGTCATATCTGGTTTTCTTTAACATATCTCCAACAGTTGACCAAAAGGGGGTGCTAATAGATCAAACAGTCAGATGTGTTGCATAAAGAGGTTAAGGAGCCTTTTTTGTGCAATGAATTGAATCTCAGCTATTCAATTGGATCAGCTAAATACAAGGTTTCACATCTGCGTGTTGTGTAACTTGCCAGTCACAGCATTGCTCTTCATGAAAGGCAAATTCATGCCTTGTAAATATGGCTGCTTCTGACCTTCCACTAGGCTTGTGGGGGATTCTTTATGACATTTCCAGAGGCTCTGTGGCAGGCATTCTCTTCTGTAAGACTTCCATTTATTTTTCCGTTCATGCAGTTAAAAACAAAAAGCATATACGGGTTAAGCATAGGTTATTTAGAAGATATTTAAGAAGTTCAAATTTGTTGAATTTTAGAGATTGAATACAGATATCCAAAACCACCAAGATAAATGTTCAAGTCAGATGCCTTAATATCCTTCATCCTGATATCACAAAAGACTTTTGCTGTCCATTTTTTTTACTGTTTGGTTTTTCCAGTTCAACAGAACTGATTAATGGTGTCAACAGAGCTGAGGCCTCTAACATAAGAAGGGAAGAGACATAAGTATGTCCCCTGCAACAAGGAACTCTGCTATGTTCTTATCCCACAGTGGGATAAGATGGTTGAGGGACCTGATACTGGTGTGAATACTGTAGAGAAGACTGGAGGACTTCTGATGGCTTCTAGCTGGACCCCTCCATTTGCGTAGCAGAGATGTGGAACCCATTTGTGACTTTGCTGGAACAGCGGGTGACAGTGGAAGGGGAGTACACGCTTCTCATGGAAGACACATGGTTAGATTATCACAGCATTTGTTTTTCCAGGATACACGATACCTATAGAAATTTTTCAACTCTACAAATTCACTTTTTCACTAGTAGTCATTATTAATTCATTCTGCGTTACTGAGCTAATGTAAGAGTATTTTTACAAGTATTTAATAAGAAGATTGTGTAGTGTAGTCTTTGTGAAATTTCTACTGTTGTCTCTCTACACAGTATAAAAGACATTTAGATTTACTGTTAGATTCTAAAATAACAAATTGTAGCCATAACCGAATCCAGATGCAATGTTCAGGTCTATAATACCCATTAAAGAAATGTGTACTGTGGAAGAAAAAGTGACCTTAACCTTTTTTAAATTCTTAACACTGAAACCAGAAATATCATTAAAGTGGATTATTGTTTTATAGCAGATATTAAAGCAGAGTTCATGCTGAAGCTGGACCACAGTCAGATGGTAAAGGCAAAATTATATTATACAAAATCACATTTTAAGTGAACTGTCAAAATTAGTATAATGAAATTATAATAAATGATAGAAATTATTAAATTATACTAATGTAAAATGATAATACAGGATCATATAGATCAAGTTTAAGGAATTCAAATGCCCAACACAATGGCACATGGTAGGGAGAAAATACCACTTTAATAATTGCAACCCAAATGACA
>VZTV01005411.1:0-10666 GCA_013400875.1 Anhinga rufa | reverse complement strand
CCTCCTTACCAGAACCAGTTTTATTTGCACCAGTTACTGTGCAAACACAAAATGGGTGACAACATCTGTCATTAGGTACTTACAATGTGTTTTATACAATATATAATAATTAAATGAGGTGAAAGGAATGCAAGAAGAAAGAAGAAAAATGTAGCAAATCCGGGCTGGTTTGTTTCCGTGGCCCTTCTCTTCTGCCAGTTTTGAAGGAGCTGCTTTCCCCAGTGTACTCTGAAGCTTTGTACTCATTCTACAACATGTGCAGAACCAGACAGATCCTTATAAAAGCTGAGTACAAGAAGCTTCAAATTCTTCGGTCCTCAAGATAAAATAGGAAGCCATGGTAGAAGTACAGAGAAGAGTTGGTTTAGTATAAGCAGTAAGCAAGGAAGATTTTTCACTCATGTTTCAAGTAGAGTAGATGTAGTGATGTGTGTGAAAGCAGCCAGAAAGGACATGTTTTTAGAGCCTAGAAGATGGGATGGCAGTAGCAATATGCTGGGAAGAAACATTTATATTTTCTAAAATTTAATTGACAGCCAGTGCTTGACTATCACTGCAACACACAGTTTAGTAAAAGGAGGAAGTTCTAGAAGACTGGCTGCATGTTAGCTTAATAGGTTTCTCATACAAGGGATGAAGGCCCTTATAGAACTATTAGCATATTCCTGGGATTTGAATATACCTGACACACCACAAAGTCTTTGCATTTAGCATCAAAGGTTCAGATATTCTGAAATGATGAATTATTTAAGTGAGTTTTCCTTACTTTATAATTTGGATTAATGTAAAATATAGTGCTAATAGAATATGGGGCTGCTTGTGGCGCATAGAGTCTCGTAGGAGAGGGATGTCACACCTAAGAGGGTTTTTTTTCCCTTGGAACAGATCAGCTTTTGGAGCAGGTCTGTGGAACAGAATGATCTACTGGGCCAATGGGGAACATGTGGAAACATCATATACTTTTTTTTATACTTGCAGTCCTCCATGCCAGACTGGTGTATTGTAAGCTAAAGCAACAGGGATGAGGAATAATAAAAGTAGTTGCTAGTTTTAATAATTATTGCAATTATTATTTTAGTAATGTAATAGAGATTGTGAGGATATTCATCAAATGAATGGAATTTTAAAGTAAAAGGATATAACTTATTGAGAAAGGATGTGTAATGCCAAAGTGGTGGAACTTTTTTATATATGGAACATGGTGCCATGTATACTGAGGATTTGTAGCTATACCGTTAGGTTCAGACAGGGAAGTTACAAAGATAATGTATAATAATTGTAGATGAAAACAAAGAATATTAATAGTGTCAGGGTTATACTGTTGCCCATCCTTCCAGAAAGATCAAATTAATGGATTTTTTTTTTAATAGCTAGCAGAATCGGTCAAATCACAGGAATTTCTGAGGATGTGAGATTTTAAATATTCCAGTGTCTTTTAGGAAAGGAATTGCAAGCACACTGGCTAACCAGCAAGTTCTCAAAATTATTCTGAAACAGGTATAGATAAGCACCTAGAGGGGAGTTTCTTCCAGATTTGATTCTAGGGAGGTGAAAAGAACTTGCTGAGAATGTGAATGCACCTTGTGTAGGAATGACATGGAATCAGAGAGGTGTGATCCTTAGGATAGGAAGGAAAAAGAGCAACACAATGAAAGTAGTGAACTTCAGAGAGGGAAACTGCAGAAGGGAAACACTGTTAGGGAAGCAGGGAAACACTGTTAGGGAAGATCAGAAGTTGGAGAAAAGATGAGATGTGGTAATTCCTTAAAAGGTATGAAGGGCACTAACTCTGCCAGCCCAGAGGAAAGAGAAATGGCAGCAAGACACAAACTTGGTTAAACTGTTCCTACAAGGAAGAGGAATGCAGAAAGCAGAAACTGTTGGAGGACCAAGGAGACATACAAATAAAACCTAAACGTAAATGAAGTGACAAGTACAGTAATAAAAGAAGGCTCAAAGACAGTATTAGTCTGCTGTGTGGAGAGGCAGGAGAGACAACACTGCTAAAGTTGAGTGTTTAAACCCCTTTTTTTCTTTCTTTTTAATATGTCTTTATTACAAGACCTACTAAATTATGATAACTAACCCAGTTAATGCCAGTAATGAATGAAAAGATAAGACCTCTGCTTTCAGTAGGGAGCTTGGAATTCAGTAGGAGATTGGAAAATAGTTAGGACTTAGATATTTTCAAAGTATCTGAGTGTGATGAACCTTGTTGTATCTGTAAAAACAACTGGCTAGCATAATCTCAAGACCATTAGTACTTATTTTCAGGACCTCTCAGAGAACAGGCAAGGTACTGGAAAAATGGAGAAGAATGAATGCAACATTTGTGGAATCATATACTTACCTTCAGAGCCCGTATGGAGAGGATAAAGTGGAAAGTTAGTGGCTAGAATAATAAACTGAAGAAACTCATAAATTATAAAGTGGAAACCAGTCCAGTAATGTTGGAAGTCACTCCACCATTCAGTACTTTGGGACCTCAGAGCAGCCAGTATGAACAGTCTTTAAATGCATGCTGGGATTGCTCCACTGGACATGGGAGAAGCAATCGCATCATCAAGGACGTGGGGCATCTAGTATATTGATTTTTTCAGTAGCTACTGGCTGACTGAAACTAGGGATATTTTCTTACTCTAGTAGAACCACATAAAAATCAGAAATAGTATGCATAGCACTTGCAGAGCTACATAACCAATGCAGGGGGGGAAATGAACATTGAACACCCGTCTTCAAGCACGGGAACAGATTAGTCAGCCTGGAAATGTTCAGAGATGATTCAACTGAAAATCAGCAGCATGTAAAGTGTGCCCAGTGGAGGATATTTTAGTGATACAAACACATGTAAAAGTGAAGGACTACAGACTTAAAAACACTTACTGATCCGTATGCTCTTGCGAAAGCCCTGTGCTGCTGGATACGCAACCAAGGCATCAGTTCATATCACATGCCCAGTTTTGGGAAAATTAGCATTTTGAGGTGAAGGGCAGGAACAAAAGAAATCTAAGATGCTGTGCAAAGCCTGACAACATGGCAAGCAAAGCAGAGCTCAGACTGGTTCTGTTCAAAGCTGACTAGAAGGCTGTAACTGAATATGATGTTTGTTTGAATATATTTATTAATAGCATGGATGATAAAACAGCGTGTATAATTTGTAGGTGGCATGAAGCTGCAGGATTAGCAAATTGTCTTGAGAAAAAGAGGAATGGTATGAAAAAAGGGGTAATTCAGCAGAGGCAATTAGGAGGTTGCACACTTGAACAGCAGAACCCAGTTGTACAAATAGGGAACTGAGGAGAGCAGGCAAGAGAGCAGATCTGCACAGAATGATCAGATTAATCTTGCATACAAACTGAATGTGAGTCAACAGCATTATGCTGTTGTAGAAAAGGCAGATGCATTAGCGGGATATGTAATGAAAAGGATGCCATGCAAAATGTGAAGTAATCATCCATTTATCAGTATCTGCTTCAGTCACAGCTGGAATAGCTGCTTCTGGTTTTTGCAAGTTGGACCAGCAGATAATATGCTGACTAGCAAGAATAATTATCCATCTAAATATTGTTCCATGAGAAGAGATATAATGAATTAATTTTACAGAACAGGAGGAGAAAAAAAGCATGGCATCAATCTTCAAATAAGAAAAAAGGAAATGGCATCTTTTTCCATGTCTTCAGAAAAAAGTTGATGAATTTTTAGGCAAAGGGGATTCAGTTCACATATTCAGAAAAACTGACAGTGAGGCACTGAAAAAAATTTTGAAAGAGCACAAAGTCTTAAAAACAAACAAACAACCCCCAAAAAAACCAAACAACACAAAACAAAACAAAAAAAAAACACGAACAAACAAAAAAATCCCAAACCAAACAAAAAAAAAACCCCTGATCTTTTCCCCATTTCAAAATGGCAATCTTGTTTCTTAAACCATTTCTTTTAGGGGTTATCTCCAGCTTGTGATAAAGATGCCTGTCTCTTTTCAGCTAGCATTTGATGTTCATACAGCCTCCTTTTTGTCAAAGCAGTTATTTAAAACAGCTTTTCTGTGTCTCTTCATTCTACATATTCATAATTCCACTAGTAGCAGTTACCATGTTTCTTGTTTGCACTTTCCTTTTCTTTCTTCCCTGCCTCTTTTTTAAAATCCCTGATCTGGCAAAGAGGTGTTTCTACACACGTCTGGAGAGTTAGTGGCAGCCCACAAATTGGTACTTTGTGTTTCATTTTATTTACAACAATTTGTAATTCTGTATAAAGACATGGAATAACTTCCTCTTAGTGCTTTAGAATTGCTGTGCAATGATACAAAGACTGTGCTTGGGAAGAATTACTTGCGGATCAAAGGCTAGCTGTTTCCACAGTGCAGGGCAGAAGCCCACTGCGGTGTTATCAGTAGCCCAAAGAAGGGAAGCTGGAGTGTGCCTGCCCTGCCTGCAGGCATGGGCATCCTTCCAGGAGATGGGAGGGCAAGCAGGGGGAGTAGCAACTGTCTCATCCTGACCTGTAGTAACAACGAAGAAAGAGCATGAACTCAAGTGGTAGGGTTTCAGGGGGAAAGTGAGGAGGATGTGTGACATAGGGACAGTCATTGACAATCATAACACCAAGAGAAGGCGGGTTTTTTTGCCAAATCATAATGGCAGAACACATATTATAACCGATTATGTCAGTGGTCTCTGAAAGTTAGGTGTAGTTTATGTTGAGTAGGGATTAGATAAAATCTGAATTATGAAAATCATAAACTGCCCCCCCTCCCCCAGTACTGCATACAAAAAAAAATGGTTGGAATTTATTAGAATTACAATTTATTACAGGTGAATATTCAGAGGCTTCTAAGATGTAGTGCATAGATTTTGTTCTTGCATTGATAAGCCTACAGTTTAATTTTAGAACACTTTGTGCAAGAACAGCAAGGAGTAGAGTATGAGAATCACAGAATCACAGAACGGTAGGGGTTGGAAGGGACCTTCAGAGATCATCTTGTCCAGCCCCCCTGTGTGAGCAGGCACACCCAGAGCAGGGGGCACCACGTCCAGGCGGGGTTTGAATGTCTCCAGGGAAGGAGACTCCACAGCCTCTCTGGGCAGCCTGGGCCACTGCTCTGGCACCCGCACAGCAAAGTTTTTTCTCATGTTTAGGTGGAACTTCCTGTGTTCCACCTTGTGCCCGTTGCCCCTTGTCCTGTCATCGGGCACCACTGAAAAGAGTCCAGTCCCATCCTTCTGACACCCACCCTTCAGATATTTATAAGCATTGATAAGATCCCCCCTCAGTCTTCTCTTCTCCAGGCTCAACAAACCCAGGTCTCTCAGCCTTTCCTCATAAGGAAGATGCTCCAGTGCCCTGATCATCTTAGTAGCTCTCTGCTGGACTTGCTCAAGCAGTTAGAAGAAAGAGGAGAACTACTTACAGTAAAACAAAAGCATTTTAAAGATTTATAGGAGGTTCAGTTTCTTTTTGAGGGATCTAGTAATCACTAAATAACATTTTAAACTATAATTTCTTGTTTCATAGGTTTTAGACTTCAGTGATATGAAGAAAGCATGTGAAATCATACATAGGTAGTTTTTTAGACTACAGTAATATGAAGAAAGTATGTTAGCTCATACAGAAGCAGAAGGGGAAATGAAAGCAGTAACTTATTTTTCTACAGAACCATATGAAAATTCTTTTAGGCTTAGATACATGACTGTAATTTAGCAGAATTCTTTTTTTCAGAGTAAAAGGCACATTGCTGACTAGAGGAAATAAAGTATTTGTTTATGTGCTTGATTTCCTATTAGGATCTAGTCTTCTGCTGGTACTGAACTAAACGTACTGACTCAGCTGCAGTTATTTTTATAGTTTTATCTTTTTCTTTTTTTGAAACAAGTAATTCTTTACTAATATTTTAACAAAAACTTAAGCTGTCACTTTTATTTCTGTTATAAAAGCCTTTAATTAGTCCCTCTGTGTTTCAGGTGTATGGCCTGAAGGTTCAGATGGAACAGATATCAACGCTGTCTGTCGATCACATGGGAGAAAACTGCTGTCAACGGGGGATGATTTTGGCAAAGTACATCTCTTCTCATATCCATGTTCACAGTTTAGGGTAAGGTACTTCCAAAAAATTTACTCTTGTAACTTGCACAAATGCATAAAATGTTACTTACCTATGCACAAAAACAAACAAAAAAAGAGAATGGCAGTATGTATGTGCCTAAGGGATTTACTTAAGGTTGATTGAGACTACAATTAAAAGTTAATTTAATATTAAAATACTTTAAGAGAATGATGTGATGCCTTAGTTTCGTTGTCATATGAATGTTATGTTATAATAGTGTGTTTTTATGACAGTTTATATTTTCACTAATATGGTGTTTTCTAGGCTCCAAGCCATGTGTACGGTGGACATAGTAGTCATGTAACTAATGTAGATTTTCTCTGTGAAGACACCCATCTCATCTCCACAGGCGGAAAAGATACAAGTATTATGCAGTGGCGAGTCATTTAAAGGAAACATCAGTATGAACATACACAGTTGAGTCGACCATGCACAGAACTTATGTATAAACTGTATATTTAAAACTTAACAGTATGTTTGCAGTTTAGCCTGGTCACTGTGATTTTTGTTTAAAATATTCTTACAAACCTCAGGAAAATGAAGCCCTGTGCTGGTTACCTTACTCAGTCTAGTGATTTTTTTTCATTGTGTCACACCTTGAGAATGATCGTTTTCTCTTCTGTTGTACAATATAAAATGCAGTACAAGTTTAATATAAGAAATGTGGCTTGACAGTTTGCAATACAGTGGTATCAGCAGAATGTGACTATCTTAAATGTTTTCTATAAACACTGCTAAAATGGTCACAAAAATGCCTTTCAAAGACTGTATATATGTGCTTATTTGTTTCACTATCTACACTTTGTACTGTATATCTACCTATTTAGAAAAATCTATGACGATGTTGAGGTACCGAGTTGTTTCTGATGGAAGGTGATGAATAGATACAAAAAGTATAAACCGAGATGTAAGATGCAAAAATTACTGTTCTAGACCTGAAAATCTGAATGCTGGTAAATTTGCATTCTCTTGGGAATAGCACACCTTGGGTATCACCCGTGAGGAGTTGTGTTCCCTTTCAAGTGAATCAGCAGGGTATGCCCCAGTTTGACCTGAATATCTCAGCAGGGTTTACAGATGTCTATGTGGTTCAGGTATTCCATATGAGTTTAAATTAAAAATCTTTTTACTTGTATATGAACAATTTCTTTTTGAAAACAAAACAAAAAAGCTTGGCCACATCCCCATTATTGGTTGATATATTTAACTAATATGTATATTAATCAGCATGATGCTCTATTGTACATGTATAAGATTTTAGCAGTTCATAACAAATGGTAAGGCCATCTAGCTTTACTTTTTTATGCTTATGGATATTGTATATTTGTATTTTAAGACCAAGTAGACCAAGTCTAAAGATATCTTTTTAAGTGTACCATAAACCTGCAGAGGGTGAAGGAAGTCTTGGAAGCCTACATGAGATATTAATGTGTAACTTCTGGCCCCTGTGTTTTGTGCATGGATGGATATTTATAGTATGAAATAAGATTGTGTTTTGCAATGAAGTAATAGTGGAGGTGGTATAAAATGGTTAAGAAGGCCTTATCAATGTTGATTGTGACACAGATTGAAATGTATTGTTTACTTTGAGGAATGTATCTGAAGAATTTTAAAAGAGAGGAGTTCTAAGTGGACTCGAAAAAGGTAATATTAAAATTTTGCTTGTAATGGACAGTAAACATTAATTCTCTGAACTCTAAAGCACTGGTTGTTTAGAGTGGTTTAAATGAAATGGAATCAATAAATTTTGAAACTTTTTTATTACATCTCCAACCTCCTACACTGAAAGTGCAGGACACCAATAAACATGTATTAAAGTGAATTTTCAGTGCATTCTTCCTGTTTAGTAAATATCTTTGTTTCAAAGTGAAATACTTGTAGAAGAGACAGGCTTTTACTTAATGACACACGTTTGTGATTTCTCGATTAGAGCTGCATTTGAAAATATTTGGGAATAAAATCTAGATTTTTGGGGCGCATAATTTCATGCGTGAGCATGACCCTGGGAATGACATCCCTAATGCACACCAGGAGAGTAAACTCCAGCTTCACAGCAGGGAAGAAGGACGTGCCACATGCTTTCACCTACAGACTGCCTTGGTTCTGCCTCCTACTAAACATGCCTGAGCACACGGCTGCTGGGGGTCATCCCACTGCCCAGGGTTATGCTCAAGGCAAGAGCTTCTGGCAATTTCTGTGTGTTAGGAACTTGTCCTCAGGCGAGACTTTTGAAGGCCAGGGTTTCAGGGTCACTTTAACCTGGTGTTATCCAGCACTGTCACTGAAGGAAGAGGTCTTGCCCCCCAGCTGCTTATTCCCATCCCATGCAGCAGCACAAGAGTTGTAGTGGCCATAGGGAGAACCCAGCTGGGAGATGGACCCAGGATTAAAAAAAAAAGGCCAAACAAGTAAACAACAGCTACTACAGAACAGTGAATCCTTTTCCTCAGTTTCCTCACCTGGTTTAGCTGTGCAGCTGTATGATTGCTTGTACTGAGCTTGTACAGAGGCAGGAGCAATGTGCAGAAGTAACTAAATGGGCAGAGGAGCACTGGAACGATTTCGTAGATGGCAACATCAGTCTCCCTCTGCCTGAAGTGTGTAAAACTAAGGCGTAATATCCATACCCTTTCTAGGGTTAATCCAATCTTAAGACGTCATAATACACGAGTGACAGGTTCTCATCCTGTGTGGATACTTCTGTTTATTATTTTTTTTGCTTTTGCAGATGGGGTGCTTTCAGGTTTTCTGCTTTCGGAATTGTAGGTGGTTTGTCATTACTTGCAACGGAGAAAACAGGAGGTGCAAATTGGGTTGGCTTGTTCCCTTTTCATCCTTCACGAATGCTCCTCTTGGGATGTAATAATGCATTTGTGATCCCCTTCTTCATTTTAAACTATTATCCCTTACAAGAAATAGATGAGGAATCCTGCAAGTTCATCCCTAGGGTTACTGATCAAAGGGGATTTTCAACAATCCCATCCCATCTGTGCCTCTGCTGCTCCTCTGTTTCTAACTTTTGCTGTTAAATGTGTCTTTGTTCCTTTATGAAAACCTGATAAGCGTATTAGCTGAATTGGCAAATGGTGGGGAACGTCTTGAGCCAAATATCTGCTTGATGACTGTTAAAATGATCCTTTCTTTATCCAGGAAATCCTACACAATTTTGCCATTGTTATATATAATCTTTGTCTCTCTCCACTTTCACCCTTGTTCCTTCGTTCTTTAATTGATTTGTTTTCTTGGGAGTGTCCTCTTTTTTTGCTTTAAAAGAAAAGAAAGAAAAAAAAAGAAAGGAAGAGTTATTCCTGAACTTTGCATATTTCATTCCCTCAGCAGCACCTGGGACTCTTATACCCGATTCTTTCACCTGATGCTGTGTCTGCAGCAGTTGTCTTTTCCTGCCCTTGCATGGAGCATAAAGCTGGTTCTCAAGTCCATGGCTGGAGTTATGGCCAGGCTTCTGCTTCTGCTCCTTTCCTCCCCTGATCTTGGCTGCAGCAGGTATAGCGTTTCTCAGAGACTCATCTCTTTGTGTCTCTTGTGTGTTGCTGTCGTTTACCAAGCATTCAGCTTCTCCCTTTAATCTTTCTTTGGTTTCCATTCCTGTTTCTTGCTTTTCTTCCCTTCATTGCTCTTTTGTGACTTCAGCTTCCAGGACCACATCCACCTTAGCCCTTGCCTGCATATTTTCCTGCCTGTAACTGCTTATGAAACTAGTGGCCCTGACTACCCCTCTGATTGTTTTGGGGCTGAGTTCCTGGTTTCTTACTGTATCCATATTCACGCTTCTTCTTCGACTTGTACTTATCAATATGAGTGACTTGGCATCTTTAGCCCCTTCCTCCCTGCTTTCCCTGTATGAGTGTACTGAGGCAATCAACAGCGTCTCATTTCTCGATTGTCCTCTGTTAGTCTGTGGGCAGCCCTGTAACATACTTCATACATCATACTTCATACATACAATCACATACTTAGATTTTAAAATATTTTTAGAATAGGGATTTTTTTTCTCTGTTGTTGAATGGCATTTAGCAATGGGATTTTGCGTTCCTACACTCACTACAACAGTATGACTGTCATATTTGTCCAAAATGATGAGCGTGTATAGTCAGGTAATGCTTCTGTGTCAAGATATTCAAAGTGATTAGCTACTGAAGTTGATAATACCTATTCTCTAAGTCTTAAATTATTCAGAAAACAATACATATATGATTTCAAAAGACTTCTTCAGTCCTCTTCTATATGCTTAAAAAACAAACATACAGCCAATCTGGTTTTTAGGATCATTGCCCATTTTCAAGTAGATTTTGTTTACCTCTCCTGCCTGTTTTCATATATTTATTATACTCCTAAAGGACACATATTTGTATTATATTAAAACTACAGCCTTTTCAACTTAATTTTATAGGTACAATTTGAATTACTACCTGAACAATGATTATTACTTAGATACTTTTGGTAGTGCTCCGTTTTGACAGGTGGTTGAAACCTGACAGGTATTGCCAATTTCCAACAGATGAGCTCTAAAAAAAGCAGTTATGGTATTAAAAAAAAAAAAAA